>MQTX01000586.1:16603-33783 GCA_009735665.1 Angiostrongylus cantonensis | reverse complement strand
TAAGGTGGGCCGGACACGTAATGCGTATGAATGATAACCGATAGAAAAAGCCTGTTAGTGACTGGATTCCTCGGGATGTCAAACGTACTGCAGGAAGACCACCAACCCGATGGTCAGAGTTCTTCACGAAAAGCCTAGAAGAAAGATATGATGCTCGACGAGTCCGTAAAGCGAGCAGAACCCACTGGGCTACTCTTGCACGCGACAGGGAAAAATGGAGGATTTACTGGCGCCTGCTCGAGTCACTCGACGATCAACGGGACTACAGATGATACAGGTGATAGTGTAAGAACGACACAGTTTCATTAGACGGTCATAAAAGAGTAATTGAAGGCCAAGTTGTCCGACTGCATAACAAAAACTGTGTTGTTCCGCAAATGAGCAGTCAATCGAAAAATATCCCGATATGTGTACGATTATGAACTGAACACGAAATGTGATAACACAGACTATATGCATCAAAAATTCACAAAAAAGCCAACTGATGATGGAAAACACCTAGAAACAGCACAGCAACTGTGAGCATAAACATGTGTTGTAGAGATGAAAGTCGTGAACTCTGGAATGTAAGAATGCTTACGACTCATGCAAGTGCTGCGAATGTGATTAAAATTATTTGAGGTAACTACGTCTGAAAATCAAACATAGTGAAACAACACAAGATGGTATGATAAGAGGACATTAATCTTCGTTACATTCATGTTCTTTTTTGCTCCTATTCTATAATTGTAAATTCTGTTTGGATATGTCCTGGTCCCTTGTCCACTGATTTTCCTTTCTTCATCATACAAAACGCGCTTTTGGTGTATTTAGGTATAAACTACTAGAGAACACTTCAGCTTTTGCTCTTATCAAAAACTAAGCTACGATTCCCTTCGGAAACCTGTATGTAAGATTGTTCCTATAAAAATCGGAACATCGACCTCTTATTTACAAATTAAATCCACCACCATTCTTTAGAGGGCAGATTAAGCTAAACCTAGGCAAAGGACGAAGAAAGAGACTAATTCAATAAGGTTATGACAGTGTCCCACTAAAACTACATTTCCACAGAAGTACTCATATACTATATATACTGAAGCATGCCTATCGACTATCGATTCGACATGTTAATAGATTGTGAGGTGTTCTTGAATATGACTCTTTTAACATTTAGTCAGTTTCCGCTGGCATAGAAATACTGTATTTAACGCTGAGAGCATTGCTACCATTCAGCACCAACAAAGTGAACATTATGCGACGTGAAGTAGCTAAGTGCTAACAACAACTTCTCAAGGCAGAATGTTTGAAGGCGTTACTCGAAATGGAAACGTTAGCCGGTAATAAATATTTTTATCAACCTCGTGTTAGCTCATCAAAGAAAGAATGCATATTGATTAAGCACACCGAGGTTCAAGGAAAGTCGGTTTCGAAGCACTATTCTTTATATTTTTGTTGACCAAACGCGACGTAGTAATTTTTCCTTTACTCAAGGACAAGCTGACGTTCCACCATATTTCGCCTTTCTCAGAGCTTATTGTTAAACGAACAGTCAGAATATTTTAAGTCCACATGAGACAAACTGAAAGAAAACTGGCTTTAATCTGTCAGAAAATGGCTACATTACGAAATGGTACCAAAAGCCACGTAGTGAAAACATCTTGGTTCATTACCTCTCCTCTCATCACTCTCACACGAAAGGGACGCTTGTAAGAAACATGTTTCGAACAGCAACCAGCGTGTGCACTGGAGGAGAGCAGAAAGAAGAATCTCAGAAACTAGCGCGGCAAAAAGCCATTTCCAATGACTACGAAACTGCAGCTTTTCAGGGTAGGTGTAGAGGAAATCCCAAGCCACAAATAATAACCCTAGCGATACTAAGTTCCCGTTTATCCCGCTTTTAATCTCAAGCGAACTAAGTACAGCAATAGCACACTGCTTGAGAAGGGCCGGTCTAGAGAATTCGGTCAGAATAATGGAAATTCCATCGACCACTCTAAAAAGCCAACTAGCTGGCAACCTCCTGCTTGACCGTCTATGTACAATATAAAATTGCATAATTTGTCTCAACGGTATAGGCGGTGATTGCACTACTACTGTTGCTGTTGAGACTTAACTTAAGACTGTTGTTTTGGTGTTCGATGTGAGGGGCACTTTACGCTTCTGTGTAAACTCTGTGCGGTTGGTCTCCATGTAACATGTTCAGTGGAGGATTTATAGAGACCAGTAAGCGTGCGATCAAGCTATTCTTGGTTTAATGTGGGTGAAATCTTCGCATAGTATTTTCTCTGTTTGGTTATGGGAGTGTTTAGATGGCAAGACTGTGGTCAACATGGCCTTTAAGACTCTGAGGAAGGCGAAATCCGGCGAAACGTCAGTTTGTTCAGGGATAAAGGACAAATAAACACCTCGCGTTTGCCCAACGAGAATATAAAGATTATGAAGAATTATATGATCAGTGCCGACGTTAACAGAAAGTCGGTCCTGGAAATTACGACGAGACGTGCCAGCAAATCTACACTAGTTATGTGATTTATTCAGAACAGTGGCTGTGAAATTACTGCATAACCAGCAGCAGACGCGAGAATGTGTTGAAATCACTGACGTGATGATCAACGCCCCACCAGCAGTATTTCCCATATTTGAATTCACTGTTGCGCAATCGTTGCGGGACCGCTCTTATGAATAGTTGCATGGTGAAGCTTAATATTTAAATACTACCGTTTCAACCATTTATTTCGCTTTTCTTGTGAAATCGCACTGATGGAGTAAGTATTCTTTGGTCTGTAATTAGACGAGCTCCTTATGTTTCTCTTAGCTGGGTTTCCTGGTGGAAACTCTGGACTCGCTCTCAGCTTGGCAGACCATGACAGGCGATTAATCCCCTGCTGTTCATCGCAGTCCGACAACCAGGAACACCTCCCAGCCTCGATGACGCGTTGAACCGTTGGGAGGTAAAGAATTATTAATAATACTATAACAATCACTGTTTTCTTAGTCGGCTAACACAAGGTTGCTACTTAATTCTCTGTTTATGAACAAGACGATGGTTCGGTGTATTTCACCTTTCTCAGAGCTTGGAAAGGTCAAGTTGACTGCAGTTTACATAGATTCAATAATGTGTGAAATCACGCGTGTCTACGAGGCATCACTTCCTGCGGTTCATTTGCTTGTATAAGGCCTTGGTAATCCGGTAACAGTAATGGAGACATCACCCAACACTCTAATGCACTAGGTAGCTCGCAACCGCCTCTACGACCGTCTATGTACAACGCAAAATTGCAAAATTTGCTCTAACGATAGAGATGGCGGTTGCATGAGTTCGCGCATAGTCTACATGACCTCTTGTAAATCGTGCGGGGACGAATACATTGGCGAAACGGGTAGACCGCTCTGCGTTCGTATAAAAAACATCTAGTCGGTAAACATAAACCAAATATTCCACTTGGCACGCATAGGACGCAGAGACATAACAGAGATTTTGAAGTAGGGGTTACCATCCTCTCACAGGTATCAAAAGCACAAGCGCGCAAAACACTCGAGGCATTCTGGATAAATTCCAAGAATTCGGAAATGAACGGCAGTGAGGAATGCCTCATAATCACGTGTGATATCGGGCAGTATACAAGCCTGTTATTCTGATGAAATGGGCACATTACGATTCCATGTGTGCTCTGTGCCGTTGGTCTCCACCTGACATACTTAGTGGAAGACTCACAGAATGCGGTGAATGTGCGAAGAAGTTATTCTGTGTTCAATCTGATTGCAATCTTGGTTTAGTGTTTTCTGTTGGGTTATGGAGATATTTGGCTGGGTAGACTGCAGCCAACTCTACTTTTCCGGGCTCTAACGAAGGTGAAATTAGCAAAAACGTCAGCTTGTTTATAAATAAAGAGTAAAGTGACAACCTCGTGTTTGTTCACCAAGGGAACGGTAAATTACTCTATTAATTCCGAGGTTAACATAAAGTCGGACGTGAGAATTACAAAAACTATACCATGAAAGTACTGTAATACTACACTAAAAGGCTGTAAGTATTATGCTACAACTGAAGTCACGGACCTCCTATTTCTGAAAATTGTTACGTTTTGCGAGCTGTTCTGAATATACAGTTAGAATCCGAAGGAAACCTCCCCACGGCTTACCGCCTCATCGCGGTTGGGAGGTGTTCCTGGGTGTCAGACTGTAATGCACGTCGAGGGATTCGGCCCCCCAACAGGATTTCCCAAGACTTTATTCAGGCTGACTTCGTGTGGTGCGGCTGCACCACCTCTTAGTCAGAGTTCGTAGAAGTGGATTTGTCGAAAATGGTATTTTGACTTCTTAATTTCTATTCTTTAAAATTTGTCAGAAATAGGTGTTGCATCCACAACAACACAGAAAGAAGGTAGATAGAACGAGCTTTGTAACGACACATAACAGCAGAGCTTTCGAAAAAAAAACTTCTAATAGAACGTATAGAAGAAAGATAAAATTACAAATCGAACATCATTTTTCGTGAAACACAGCGAAAGGCTATCATTGGTGTCAGATCCGAATAAACTTTCTATGACTTGCCACGCCAGTCTTTTTTGATGTTTCCACAGAGTAAATCCATCGATACATCACATACTGGGTTACGGTCGTTTATACTAATAATATCAAAACAATTTTAACGATGTGACGATATCCAGAAAGGTAGGAAATACGAGGTCAAAGACGAAGATGGGAATGTACGAGCACTAGTTGAGCGAACTAATCGGAACCAGCTGATAATGCTCTTTATTTTCTTTCTGCAGTGAAGGAAGCTTTGACAAAAGAAACTATAGATAATGTACACACAGAGAGAGAGTGAGAAACAGAGATAGAGAGAGAGAAATTCTAAAAGCTCTCAGTTAATGTAGTATGATGAAATCGCTTGAAAGCAAGACACGATACCTGCGAAAAAGTAAATCGGATAAGACAATGTACAACAAGCTTCATTAGAATAAGGTTTCATCAAATAGCTTGTACAGAAGGCTCGGGTGAAAACAACACGATCGCTAACACAGGAAGTTCATCAGATAGCGAAAGAATAGTCTATACAGAAATTTCATGCGAAGGCGATGCCGAACCCGGAGGGATGAAAGGCGCGGTGATCCTGAGGCGTAGGGATCGATCCCACGCATAGTGCAGGGCGCTCCGACCACTGCGCTACAGGTGACCATGTCTTCGCTGGCACTGGACATTGAAGGAAATACAGCAGTGTGAACAGCACCACCAAAAAAAATGCAAAGGCGCTCTCCTTGCTGTGTGGACGCCAAAGCATCTTGCCTCGGAATGTTCCTGCATTTCTACTGTGTAGCTTCATCTGAAATAGTCACTCGACCATCCTGTTCTCGCATAAAAATCGTCCATGATGACATCTATGTTCTGGTGCAATCGCGCCTTGTATGTGGCGCACATAGACACATTTCGTTCACAATCGGTATATTGACGACCCGTCGTCACTAGTGGTGCAGGACGAGCACAATTTTCATTCCTTTTTCTTCCGCCCAGTGGCGTTTTTTCCCATCATGGAAGTTTCTTTCAACTATTGTGACGTTGGCCCGTTGTTTCGGTGGGCTTCCAAGAAGACACATGCAATCGGTTGGAATCCACTCCTTTGTTCTTCTCGGTCATCTCACATCTTCACTTTCTTTTACGTGATCGGGCTATTTGTGCTTACAAGATGGTCTCTACTTTCGTATCAAGGGTTCGTCATGAACTGGGTCGTCGTCGTATTTATGCGTAACCCAAGCTTTCTCCCCGCTCCGGTGTTGATTGAGCAACGTAGCTGCCGCATTGCCATTCTCCCCTATCACACTTATAGAGGTTGGCTGTTTCGTTGCTTCATCAAATACTTATGTATCGATTAGGAAGTCATTCCACTTGAATAGTCGTCTTCCTACAGCATCCGTCTTTTAAAAGGCATGGGTATGGTATCAGGCTCCACCAAATACTTTCCAGAAATCGGTAGGCTTACAAACTATTGGTGTGTGCTTGAAGTTAGCCGCCATGATTTCTAGAAATAATAGATATTCAAGCGTCTCCTTAACTGAAACTTTAGCATAGTTAACAACCTGATTGATCTACACTTAAAGAAGAAATAGAAGGTTTTTGCTAAAAAAACACAGGTATTGTTTGATTCGTGATGGTCGAAATAGCATGCTGGATTTGGGAAGGAAGAAGCAGATGGCATACAGATAGTATCCTTCATTTCATATGAGGGAAGGTGAACATTGCTGCCGAAATAATCCGAGTAGTAGTCATGAACGATTCTCTTCATCATCTTTCTGTAAGCAGTAGCTATTCGGTCCGGACGGCGTAGATCGCCGTGTTCGTTTAACCCGCGAGGTTTCAGTGAGAGCTGTTTCTTCTGTGAACTTCTACGCTTGAACAATGACCCCACTTAAGCAAACTTTACGGCTTGTGCGGTAACATAAATGTGGCCAATCACTGCAGAACTTAGAGCCTGATATAACAAAATTTGTTATATCAGGCTTTGAAGAAAGTGAAGTCGCCGAAAGGTTGAGACATTGAATTGCGAAGGCTATCTTTCTATTTATGTTCAAGATTACGTCCCTTTGGCACATCGCTCTCTGTTGGGACAAGTTTCATTGGTTGTTGTTTCGTTGCCGTTAATGATGGCTACTTGTCATTCCAGGTGTAATGATTGCTTTCTCTTTTGTTCTCTAGTACACACGCATATAGCTGTTCGTTATACATTTTGGAAACCATTTTTTTCTCTATGAAGGATAAGAAAAGTTGCGGTGCAATAGCGCAATGGTTCGTATTCGATACCATTTTGTTATGTAGCCACTTTCTGAAAGCTTTATTTGGCCGCTTAAGAATGGTAGTCTGATCTCATTAGGTTTCCTCGCGTAAATGTTTTGCCATCTGTCCATTTACTTAATAATTTAAAGAATTCGTCCACTTCTTCTTAGATGGTTCAGACAATAAAGGATTCTAACCCGAGGACGCCTACCTAAGTAAGCTTTACGGAAGTGGGCTGCACGGGAACGGGAACGTTGGTCAATAAACGCAGATAACTGTTGGAGTTCAAAATGGCTCAACTCTCTAAAAAAGACTTTAAAGGAAGTAAAGTTTAAAGAAAGCAAAAACGACATAAGCTGAATCACATAAACAACTTATAACATCTTTACTCTCTTTCTGTGGACACGCCGGTGGCAGTTCGAATTATATTTCTCACCAGTGACTTCAACAAATAAACCTCATATACACTCCAGGAAAGACTGGAAAGCTACCATGAGCATACCCAGCCCTCATGTTCAGAGCCTCGGCGTCTCAGATCACATGGAAGCTGCCTGGATCACGAAGAACTAAGGTTACGATCCGTACCTTCAATGCACGTATTTTCCTCGAAAGGGAACTTGCTCATGCAAGCAAGAAAGATAAAGTACGAGGTTATCAGCTTGGCCGAGACGAGACGACGCCACCCATTCAACGCCGTCTATGACACCGCAGAAGAACTGCTCATTAGAACATGCGACAGCAGAGGAGTCGGCAGCGTCGGCCGTTCTCGTCAACACAAGTTTGTCCATGAACATCGATTCATTTGAACAGCTTATATAATCTTCGTCGTTTACGTGCCGACATCAAACTATGACGACGAAAAAGCGTTCTGTATGGACTTGGAGAACTTCTACAGAGAAGACTACACATTCTTCAAGTTCATCATTAGATATTTTAACATCAAGACTGGACCAGGAAGAACGTCTAAAGAACGTCACATTGGGACCCACGGATCGGAATGGAACGAGCAGGACGAGTGGTTTTCTGAGTTTATCATGGCGACTAAGACCATCTATGGTAACCCGCAGTTCCAGTGACTTCACCCTCATCTCTGGGCGCGGGAATCTCCCAATGGAAAGTACCATAACGAAATAGACCACATTATAGTAAATAGAAGGTTTGCCTAATCGATGTCGCTGTTGTCCCAAAATTCTACACAGGATCAAAGAACCGTCTGCTTCGTGTAAGATTCTACTTCTGCGAAAAAAAAAGCTGCTAAATTTAAAAACCCAATTCCCAGAACCACTGCAAACTGGCACTTATTCAACTCATTAGCCGGCATTTGGAAAGATGCCGTTGTCGACAACACCGACGAGGAATACGATCGGCTCATTGAACATCTTCACGTTAGTGCCATGAAAGCTGAGAGTTCGAAGGTCACCAAGAGACTTCTGTCTCCAGAAACACTCGAGTTGATACGCTGCAGAATCGCACAAGTTACAGGCAACAGCGAAATAATGCCCGTGAATAATGAAATAAAGCCCGTCGAAGCTTCGACAACTGCGAGAACAAGATGAATGCACTACGACGCCCAGACGGAACAATAACAGCGTCCAGAAAGGCAATGGAGAAAATCATCCAAGAGTACTACTCAGATCTCTTCGATAGCAACGTCTATCCCTCTTCTTATAAAATAAAAGAGAATGAACATGTTATCCCACCGGTTCTCTCTTCCGAATTCCGACGTGCCATTTGGTCGGTGAAGAATCGAACAGCACCAGTTCCGGACAGGGTGAGATCAGAACACCTGAAGAACCTTTCGTCAGTCCTGGTAAACTCACTGTCTCGGCTTTTCACAGTTTACCTGTCTAAATGCAAGTTTCCTACTTAGTGTACTCAGTTTAAGGCCAACACTACCGTGTTATTGTTCAAGAAGGCTGACCTAAACGATATCGGCAACTACCGCCTAATCTGCTCGTTGTATGTCGTCTGTAAACTTTCCACTCGAGTCATACCAAGCAAGATGGGCAGAACACTGGGCAAAGGGCACCCATGTGACCAAGCAGGCTTTCGAAAAGGATTTAGTACGATGGACCACATCCACACGATAACGAGACCCATTAAAGTATCTCGAGAGTACAAAAGATCGTTCTCTCTCACTTTTATTTATTTAAAGAAGGCCATTGACCCATCAATACATAGAGATTCTTTGTGAGCTGTTCAAAAATTTCGCATAAGAGATATCAAAATTCAACAACGACATTAACACTGACGTCAAAATAGGAGTTAGGCAAGGCGATACCATCTCGCCAAAATTATTTAGCGTCACCCTCCAGAACGTCGTGCGAACATTAGAATGGAATAATATGGAAGTGAAAATCGATGGTCGGCAGTTGAATCATCTTCGCTTTACTAATGACGTCGTCTTTACAAAACCAAATATTAGGCAATGTATGCTTGCCAACTTTGGTAAAGCCTGTGGAAAGGTTGGCCTTCGATTAAAACTCTCAAAAACGATGTTCATGTGGAACGAATTGGTTTCGTATGCCCTATTCACGCTCAACGGAACGAATATCTCCGAATGCTCCAGCTATGTGTATTTAAAGGATAAAGGATAGAGCTCTCCGCGTTGATCAATCCCTGAGGTATGAGCCATGCATTCAACTTCATTAACGACGAGGAATACGATCGGCTCATTGAACATCTTCACGTTAGTGCCATGAAAGCTGAGACTTCGAAGGTCACCAAGAGACGTCTGTCTCCAGAAACACTCGAGTTGATACGCTGCAGAATCGCACAAGTTACAGGCAACAGCGAACTAATGTCCTAAGTTGCAGAACAATAAAGAAAGGCGGTAAAAGAACATCTTAAAGAAAGAAGAGCAGCAGTAATGGTCAAAGCTGCAGAGGCTGGAAAAATCATTCGCAAAGCCCGTCGAAGCTTCGGCAACTACGACAACAAGACGAATGCACTACGACGCCCAGACGGAACAATAACAGCGTCCAGAAAGGCAATGGAGAAAATCATCCAAGAGTACTACTCAGATCTCTTCGATAGCAACGTCTATCCCTCTTCTTATAAAATAAAAGAGAATGAACATGTTATCCCACCGGTTCTCTCTTCCGAATTCCGACGTGCCATTTGGTCGGTGAAGAATCGAACAGCACCAGTTCCGGACAGGGTGAGATCAGAACACCTGAAGAACCTTTCGTCAGTCCTGGTAAACTCACTGTCTCGGCTTTTCACAGTTTACCTGTCTAAATGCAAGTTTCCTACTTAGTGTACTCAGTTTAAGGCCAACACTACCGTGTTATTGTTCAAGAAGGCTGACCTAAACGATATCGGCAACTACCGCCTAATCTGCTCGTTGTATGTCGTCTGTAAACTTTCCACTCGAGTCATACCAAGCAAGATGGGCAGAACACTGGGCAAAGGGCACCCATGTGACCAAGCAGGCTTTCGAAAAGGATTTAGTACGATGGACCACATCCACACGATAACGAGACCCATTAAAGTATCTCGAGAGTACAAAAGATCGTTCTCTCTCACTTTTATTTATTTAAAGAAGGCCATTGACCCATCAATACATAGAGATTCTTCGTGAGCTGTTCAAAAATTTCGCATAAGAGATATCAAAATTCAACAACGACATTAACACTGACGTCAAAATAGGAGTTAGGCAAGGCGATACCATCTCGCCAAAATTATTTAGCGTCACCCTCCAGAACGTCGTGCGAACATTAGAATGGAATAATATGGGAGTGAAAATCGATGGTCGGCAGTTGAATCATCTTCGCTTTACTAATGACGTCGTCTTTACAAAACCAAATATTAGGCAATGTATGCTTGCCAACTTTGGATGAGTCTAACCACGGAGGTTTAGCGGTTGGGATAATAATTCACAAGTTTTGATAAGCAAGTATAAGATAAGTCATGTTAGCAAATCGATTTTAGCTTGCGAAATGACTGATAACTCCAAATTTATTCATATGTTCTTATGAACTGATCTTGTTGAGCTGATGCGACGTTGGTATTAGTTTTCGTGGTTGTTGTTGTTGGTCGATGGCTGACGTTTCGGCGATTTCGCCTTCTTTAGAGCCGTGCATTTATGAGTGAGTTTTAAAAAGATTGGTTTATGAGATTATATAAATAAATAAATAAATCAACTACTTACGCCGAGGTTCATAGAAAGTCTGTTTTTTGATTACTAAGCGATTATTCCTCCCAACGGTTCACTAGCTCAACGTGGTTGAGAGGGTGGTACTTGGGTGTTCAGCTGCGATGTACAGCGGGAATTCATACCTCTGGCAGAGTCTCCCAAGCACAGAAAGTGTCCGGTGTTTCCATCAGAAAACCTAACTAAAAGAAAACCAATACCAGGATCCACCACCGTCCTCGTATCAAAGTTGCGTGGTGGCAAATCTCTATCTGATCGGCATTGGCTGCGGCCGCAAGTGGTGGCGAAGACCTGGGGCAAAATTTGGTCAGGATTACCATGGGATTCCAGGGAACGACACCGGCTCAGCCAGAAAATATTCGAAAAATGGAGATTGTGTTAGGCGCGCACAACCAGTGAGGACTGGCCATTCAAGTATAAAGTAGTGAGTAAGTAATGGTTTTAAACATGCCACGCTTTGCACTTTGACCCATTCCTTGGTCTATTTTCGAAATTCACCTTTGAATTCCTTTCCAGACGCTTGATCAAGGCAGCTTCCATTGGCTCTGAGATTTTAGCAGCCTCTCCGTACTCGTCCTACCCAACGCTGCCAAATTGGTGCTCTTTCGGGGTCAGGGGAATGAAGCCGTTTTTTTTACTTTATTTAGCATTTTAGATAACCACGTATAGCTTGCTGGGCTCTGAATGTCGGAGCTGGTTATACTCACGGGTAGCTTGCCAGGCTCTCCCAAAGTGGACATGGAGCTTACTTCCCTGTCACTTAGTTGAGGGCTTTTGGCCGAATTGACACATAGAATACAATCCGCATAAAGCGAGAACGCACCCACACACGCATGCATGAATACGCCTAGCAAATACAGAAAGTACGTGCCAAATCGGCGTAGCAGAAACAGGGAGTCCATCCCCCCCCTGGATCCACCTGCGTTTCATGGAAGCAAGGTCGCTTTTGATCCGCGATTAATCTCCAATCCGCCACATGGGGACGCGCCACGTAGCCTTGGGACTAACCGGCTCGTGATCCCTCATGTGAGGAAGATCCGTAGCAGCTGCAGCTACACAGTAGAAATGCAGGAAAATTCCGAAGCAAGATGCTTTGGCGTCCACACAGCAAGGAGAGCGCCTTGCAATTTTTTGGTGGTGCTGTTCACACTGCTGTATTTCCTTCAATGTCCAGTGCCAGCGAAGACATGGTCACCTGTAGCGCAGTGGTCGGAGCGCCCTGCACTATGCGTGGGATCGATCCCTACGCCTCAGGATCACCGCGCCTTTCATCCCTCTGGGTTCGGCATCGCTTTCACATGAAATTTCTGTATAGCCTATTCTTTCGCTATCTGATGAACTTCTTGTGTTAGCTATCGTGTTGTTTTCACCCGACCCTTCTGTACAAGCTGTTGCATCGCTTTTTGATGAAGCCTTTTTCTGATGAAGCTTGTTGTACATTGTCTTATCCGATTTACTTTTCCGCTGGTACCGTGTCTTGCTTTGAAGCGATTTCATCATACTACATTAACTGAGAGCCTTTAGAATCTCTCTCTCTATCTATCTATCTATCTATCTATCTATCTATCTATCTATGTATCTATGTGTGTGTGTGTGTGTGTGTGTGTGTGTGTGTGTGTGTGTGTGTGTGTGTGTGTGTGTGTGTGTGTGTGTGTGTGTACATTATCTGTAGTTTCTTTTGTCAAAGCTCCCCTCACTACAGAAAGAAAATAAAGAGCATTATTAGCTGGTCCCAGTTAGTTCGCTCATCTAGTGCTCGTACATTTCTCATCTTCGTCCTTGACCTTGTATTTCCTACCTTTCTAGATATCGTCACATCGTTAAAATTGTATTGATCTTATTAGTATAAACGACCGTAACCCAGTATGTGATGTATCGATGGTTTTACTCTGTGGAAACCTCAAAAAAGACTGGCGTGGCAAGTCATAGAAAGTTTATTCGGATCTGACACCAATGATAGCCTTTTGCTGTGTTTCACGAAAAATGATGTTCGATTTGTAATTTTATCTTTCTTCTATACGTTCTATTAGAAGTTTTTTTTCGAAAGCTCTGCTGTTATGTGTCGTTACAAAGCTCGTTCTATCTACCTTCTTTCTGTGTTGTTGTGGATGCAACACCTATTCCTGACAAATTTTAAAGAATAGAAATTAAGAAGTCAAAATACCATTTTCGACAAATCCACTTCTACGAACTCTGACTCAGAGGTCGTGCAGCCCAACGGCTGAAGCCTTAGTTCACTGTGGGACTCCGAAGGAATGCAGAATGCAGTGCTGGTTCCATTAACTGTAAACTGATTTCTAAACGTATTTGTACGCCTGGTTAATTGGTTTCGATCATATGTACTGCAGCTGAACGCTGTTTTCCTCTCACCCACATGTTAATGGGATTTGGTGATCAGCGTATCCATTACCTATTCCGGGAGATTTACATAGTGAATAATTCTCTTACATACGTACTTACTAGATACTTGAACGGCTCGCCCTCATTGGTTGTGCGAGCCCCAGTATAATCTCCACTTTTGGAGGTTTGCTAATTAAGCCACTGTGGTTCCTTGGAATCCCGAGGTCAGCCTGACAAAAGTCTGCCTAGACCTCCACTACCAGAGGCAGCCGCAGCCCTTGAGGATCAAAGGGTGGTTTACCACCATGCGACTTTGATACGAGGACGGTGGTGGGTTCTGGTATTGGTTTACGCTTAGCTGGGCTTCTTGATGAAAACGCCAGACTTCTTTTCGGCTTGGGAGATCCTGTTGGAGGACGAATCCCTCGACGTACATTACAGTCCGACACCCAGGAGCACCTCCCAACCGCGATGAGGCGGTGAACCGTTAGGAGGTTTCCTTCAGATTCTAATTGTATATTCAGAATAGCTAGCAAAACGTAACAATTTTCAGAAATAGGAGGTCAGTGACTTCAGTGGTAGCATAATACTTACAGCTTTTTAGTGTAGTATTACAGTACTTTCATGGTATAGTTGTTGTAATTCTCATGTCCGACTTTATGTTAACCTCGGAATTAATAGAATAATTTACCGTTCCCTTGGTGAACAAACACGAGGTTGTCACTTTACTCTTTATTTATAAACAAGCTGACGTTTTTGCTGATTTCACCTTCATCAGAGCCCGGAAAAGTAGAGTTGGCTGCAGTCTACCCAGCCAAACACCTCCATAACCCAACAGAAAACACTAAACCAAGATTGCAATCAGATTGAACAGAGAATAACTTCTTCGCACATTCACCGCATTCTGTGAGTCTTCCACTAAGTATGTCACGTCAACAGTTCCTTAGACAACAAGACCCTAACAATGAAGTCTATATCAAGATCCGGATATTTACGAACGGAGCTCTCAAAATGCTTAATCACTATCGCGCGAAAAGATATTGCTCCAACCTCGCTGAAGTGCAGAAACGTGGTATGCAGGAGGCTTGTAGAGGTACGAGTGTTGACAAGATTGAAGGCGCGCTTGTGCTTTTGATACCTGTGAGAGGATGGTAACCCCTACTTCAAAATCTCTGTTATGTCTCTGCGTCCTATGCGTTCCAAGTGGAATATTTGGTTCAAGTTTACCGACTAGGTATTTCTTTTATACGATCGCAGAGCGGTCTACCCGTTTCGCCAATGTATTCCTTCCCCGCACGATTTACAAGTTATGTAGACTATGCGCGAACTCATGCAACCACCATCTCTATCGTTAGAGCAAATTTTGCAATTTTACTTGTACATAGACGGTCGACATAGACTTTCTTTTCTGATTTCGGTTTCAACACCTTTCCGAATCAAATAGTAGAAAGACCGAGCGAAGAATCCGACTCCGAAAACACACCTCTCTCTGATCCACATCGTGGTGAAGACTTGGATACGCCCTTGCAAGTTCAAGTCAGGACTAAGGGAGGACCAGCAATAGGCCAGCCTCAGTACCCCGCACACTGGGTGCTCCCGTCTATGACGTCAGGCGGTGAGACGACCAGTGAGAGGCCAGAAAATCTCGGGATGCGCAGGACGTCATTAGAACCGGATCTGACAAGCACACGTACGACACGCCATAGAGATTGTTTCTTACTATGCACGTATAATGCCAGAACGCTCTCCACAGACGCCGATCTTTACGCCTTTCTTGCAGCTGCAGATCGCATTAAATTTCATGTGATCGCATTACAAGAAACAAAAATCACGAAGACCGACAAACGCCAATTAAACAACGGGACCTTCGTGATCTGTGGAGAGAAGGTCCCATCACGAAATGTCGGCGGCGTAGGCGTTGTCGTGCACCCGTCCATTGTCCATCTCTTCGACTCATACGAGATCCTTTCCCCTCGGATAGCCGTCCTCCGTCTCCAACTGTCGCATCATAAGAAGATCACTATCATTAACTGCTACTCACCAACCGACGCAGCTGATGAGTACGAAATGCGTTCTACTATCAGCTGGAGGAAGTCATCCACAATGATAAAGCTTATCATAAATTTGTTGTCGGAGACTTCAACGCTAGAACAGGAAAGGCCAACGAGAGCTAATACAGAATCGGAAATTATGGATCAGGAGGAAGAAATGAGAATGGCAACCGTCTCGCAGGACTCCTGTCGGCAGCACGTCTCTTCCATGGAAACTCGTTTTTCAAGAAGAAAGAAAGCCCCCGCTGGACATGGGAATCTCCTAACGGCATGACTCATGCAGCGATCGACCATATTCTGAAAAACAGAAAATGGTGCCTACTTGACACATCGGTAGTCCCGTCATTCTGCACTGGTTCTGATCGCCGCCTTCTTCGCGCGAAGATTCGATTCAGCCGCAAGCTGGAAAAGAACTCTCTTCATCAACCATGGGAAAAAATTTTAGCTGTATATGACGAGAACATTCTGAACGAAGTCCTATCCAAAAGTGACTGGCAGATTAAAGAAGACCCGACCGAAGACTACAAGCTGCTTGTCGAAGGACTGAAAAGCTATGCCGAATCCGCTTCAGTTCCTTAGACAAGGAGATCGGACCGCATCTATACTACTACTAAAGAGTTGCTCGAAAACAGAAGGAAACTAAAGCTTGATCCCACTGCAACACGCTTAGCGCAGCTAGTAATAAATGCCAGCTGCAAAAAAGCTTTGCAAAAAAATCTACTGCGGTGCAAGCAGAATAAACTACTTGGAAGCAGCAGAGAAAGGAAACAGTCTGAAAAAATGCCGTCGGGACTTATGTGATTATAATGTTCCGCGGTCAACTCTGATGAACGAAGATGGGATCGTCAAAACTTTTTGCCATGATATGGAATTAATAGCGGAAACGTTCTATACCAACCTTTTCCGCTCCACATTTCCCGTCCCGGACCCTAATTTCCCCGCTGGAGAAACACCACTTGGAATTCTTCCGTCGGAGGTTCGAGTTGCGATAGAAAGCATGAAAAGAGCCACAGCTCCAGGACCAGACAATATCACCGCCAATTTCCTTAGAGCTGGAGGCCACAATTTACGTGTACTTTTCCAGACTATATGACAGCATACCTTCAAAAGGAAAAAAATCTCAGACCAGTCGAAAGGACGATGCTAGGAGTATCCCGTTTCGCACAAGTAAGGGATGGGATCCGAAGCTCCGATCTACGTCAACGATCGAAAATCAAAGATGCCGTTCTATACGCCAAACAGTCGAAGATAAGGTGGGCCGGACACGTAATGCGTATGAATGATAACCGATGGACAAGGGCTGTTAGTGACTGGATTCCTCGAGATGTCAAGCGTACTGCAGGAAGACCACCAACCCGATGGTCAGAGTTCTTCACGAAAAGCCTTGAAGAAAGATATGATGCTCGACGAGTCCGTAAAGCGAGCAGAACCCACTGGGCTACTCTTGCACGCGACAGGGAAAAATGGAGGATTTACTGGCGCCCGCTCGAGTCACTCGACGATCAACGGGACTACAGGTGATACAGGTGATACTATGTCGTAACCACATGATTTCGCGCTACACAGAATCTCTGATGGATGCCCTATGCATTTCGACTTGACCAAGCCATCGCAGAAGCGACTGCTTATTATTCTACACACATTTGACCTACATAACGAGTTTCAACAGTCTGCCTATGCATCGAGTTACTCTTTTCATCCTCTCCTCAAACAGATCTGATGCCAATCTGCTGAAATCGGAAAGTGGAAAAGCTTGGCGAACCCGAGACTCAAGATGCAAATACTGCTCGATTCGCTGCGTATTGAGAACCTTTGACTTTTTTTGCCATAGGTGACCCCGCATAGTGAGAAAACTTATAATAACTGTGAAACACTAATCA
>MQTX01000585.1:0-17347 GCA_009735665.1 Angiostrongylus cantonensis | reverse complement strand
CGAGGCGGTGAGCCTTTGGGAAAGATGACTTAATTATGTGAAGCACAATATATGGCTCCAATGTTTTTGCAATCCAACAGGAAAAGTGTTCTAAATGGTAAAACACGCCCTCTTCAAACATGTTGTTGTTGGGTCAAGCGTCTCTTAGGTTATTTTACACTTTTTTACACTATTTTAATTCCTTGTGCGTTAGCTAATATAATATCGACTGCTGAAGGATGTACGTTGAAAAGCAAATTGTTATCGGTGGAGAGTCATTATCAACAACATCTGTTCTAAGAGCTGAGTTGCCTCTTTCGATCGGTGCCCACTGAAGAAGAAGAAAATGCTCCGTAGTTTTCAGCAACTCCTTCGACCCAGCACAAAGGTAGGAATATTGTGGTACGGCGGCGATTTGGATGATACCTAAGCAGAACTTAATACTACCTAAAATGAGGAAGAGATCGAAATTTTCTTGTGGAAGCTGAACTAAAAGCAAACCTACATTGTCTATGAGCCTTCTCGGCTGTATACATCTGCATACTTGCCAAGTGGGGCGCGTGTGGTGCAGTGGTTGGAGGCGCCACTGCGACGCGCACGTGGAATGCGCCCATGGTCCACCACGGCTTCCATCACTCCGGTTTCGGCAAATTGGTACCAGACTTGTCTGGGAGGATAGCAGCACTGGCTCGATACATCGGCCGGCCACCGCGAGTCATTGTAAAGGCCAGATATGCATTCAAAACACCTCCAACGATACTTAATGAAGTCGAATGCGCGGTGCATCCCTCAGAGATTGATCAACGCCAAGAGCTTTATCCTTTATCCTTTTATACTTGCCAGGACCTATAAACGTGAAAGAACTCATGCTAAAAAGATGGACACCCTTTGTAAGTGAAAGTATCCGAACTACCGAACTAATAGCACTAGTGGACGGCGGGGCAAATGGAGGTATCACACAATCAGGCCAAAGTGCGTACTGGGTAACACTCCACAACTGATGTAGTCACCTTGTTTGTATTCAGCTATTCTGATGTTAGCCAAGAACTGCGCTCATATTCCAACTTCACAATTAACTTCTTAACCAACTGGTCCAACTGCAATGAGTAATGAGGTGGTTAGTTGAGTCCCATACGGTCAAGCTGTCTGGTATAAGGTGGCGACAACTTACTGTAGCTTGCTTTATCCGTTAGAAGAATGGCTGGGCTGGGAAAAAACGAAAACGTTCGGCTAATCGGTTGCGCAAAAAAGTGTGTACGCCTCCTCGAGCGACCACATTAAGAAATGTGAATCACATTCACAATAACATACAGAGTACTCCATGTTAATCACTTAACAGCCAACCAATACACCCAGAAATTACTAAGGGCTGTAGCAGATCGAAAGAGAACCTACGCTATTCAATACATAACAAAACCGATTACTAGTAATGCCGTGCAGAAAAACACTGGTGACGCACAGAGACACTTGGATGTATCCGTTGAGGAAAGAACGTTGACGAACCTCATCAAGATAATGACTTGGTAAGGACAATGGCAGAATATGGTCGCATAAAAATGTAAAGATTTAGCAGTTTTCAATTAAAAAACTTTCGTTATGCGAGTTAATGGCAGATAACCTTGACTTTTTTCGACGATAAAGATGCAGTGTTGAGTTAAAGGTGGAGGTGATGCTGCTATTTATAATAATTTCCAAACAGCACTTCTTTACATCTCAGCTACACCTCCCCAAATAAGCTCTAAGTGTCTGCGAGTAAAAGCGGGCAGTATTGCAGCTACCAATGTTCATTTAGGCGAAATTAAGGCCACTCACCCTCCAGCGTGGAGTGTTCTGCGGAAGAGGTGGTGGTCTTAAAGGAGCACTAACTGCCGTCGTCATAGTTGGACAGTTTGGAGGGTATAGATTAACTGTGGAAAAGCTGAACAACAAAAATATTTTACTCCAAATTTGTTAATCAAAAAAATCGAAGTGGTCTTCTAAAGATGCAGTGCCTGGCAAAGTCAAAATCATTATTTTCATTTTTTTTTTGAAGCGACAAAGGAACACTTGTTCTCATTACTTCGAAAGTTGCTTGTTATAAAATTGAGTCTTTGCTCTGAGTGCTACTTTACAGGTAGTATTTTACTCGAAGAGGATTTTTTCACCAAGGTCGCAGCTTCACCAAAGATTTTTTGTGGGGCACTCACTTCGATAAATATTCCGTTGGTTCGCTAACGCTTTTCCCCTGTCCATCGCTGTGAAAAACTGAAATAATAACTTAACGAAGAATCAAAGTGTTTATCGTCTCGCTTACTAAAACGTGAATGATGGGTATATGGTAGCAATGGAAGTAATCAGTTATTTAATGACTACAAAAAACTCTTGGTTCTCATACCGGTGACTAATAGCGAGTAGGAGAACGAGTCAGAGGGCGCTGCTGGCAATTCTATCAATTTTTTTATGAGGGCAACAAAATCTATCATTGACAAATTCCTCTCCGTTTGCACAGCATTGTACTCAAATTTGGTTCCCGAGTTCGCGAAATGTTTACTACTAGGTGTTGGCGACGAATTTAATCAAAATGAATTTCGGATATGATTAACTCCACTCGTTCTACAGTCGGAGATTAGGCAAACCCTCTTAATTAAAATGTCTCATCAAAGCAAGAACGGAAATCTATCGTAATCATCGTATTCTCATTTCATTTGAGCGCATTGTGATAGTGGACGATGGGTTAAAATCAATAAAAGATAAAGCTCTCGGCGTTGATCAATCTCTTAGAGATGCGCCATGCATTCGACTTCGTTAAGCATCGTTTGGAGGTGATTGGAGGCATACCTGACCTTACAATGATACATTCGCGATCGACTATCGATGTATCGCACCAGTGCTGCTATCCTCCCAGACAACTCTGGCACCAATTTGCCGACTCCGGAAGGATGAAAGGCTTGGTGGGCCATGCGCAGAGACCGATCACACGTGTGTGCTGCAGGGCGCTTCCGACCACTGCGCCACGGAAAATTGGTTGAGGTAACAAATTATGGCTTGCTTCAACGTATATGGCTCATAGACAAAGGTGACTAAATTCGAATCTTTTGATGATGGGACGGAGATCAACGGTAAAAGAGTCATCTTCGAAAAAATTAAACCTTTCGATTTAGCGTCACTGGCTTCTTGTTTCATCCGCTGCTCTACCGAGGCCTTGGTTAGTCAAACCAACGTATTCATTTATATTCTCATGCATTAACGTCACTTTCATTGCTATGACGGCAACACAATTGCTCAGTAAGGTCATCTACTCATGCGTGTGTGTTTCTCTATGCTGATAATCTTTACTTCTATCAGTTTCTCCTTGTCGCATCAGTCTCATTCTAACGCTTCCATGTATTTCACTCGCAAAACAGCTCTCTAAGGAAACATACGAGCCAGCATATACTTTGCTGCATTCCATGTGACAGCTGAACTCAATTGGTGGTTATCATCTCCTCATAGCACTTATAAGCTATCAATCACGTATATTTGGCTTCACATTAGACCAGACAAGATCAGTTTATAAGGTCACGTTAACAAATATATCAGCTATCTAGGTTGAGCTTTACACAAAGGCTGCCTTTTGGGTTACTTAAGAGTTTTTTATGTTTCCATCAATACGTTTTTTTACCTGGACGCAAAGTGATCCACTCGTTCCCCCAACGTATTCTTTACTGCATACCTCACATAATATAAAACCGATTGCACCTACGGTTGTAAATTTATTTACAGCGTAGGATAATAAATGAGAGGTCAACGATAACCAATTGGCTTTCAACAGAACTGGTCTCTAAGGAAACGTATCGGCTCGCATATGCTTTGTAGCTTTCCATATAATGTCCGAAATCACTCGGTCGTTGTCATTTTCCAGTTTCTTACTCGGGTTGTAGCAATGAAAAACGAACAACTACGTATATTCAGCATTAGGTTAACAAACGAATTTAATACTCTTTTAAATTTCTTCAAGACTATCAGACTTGTCTTCTTTTCGACAAGTAACGCATTAGTTTTTCATAGGCAGATCTGCTGATTCTCTTATGGTGTTCTACAAGCCGAATTCTTCAGCAGTAAGTGAACTTACCCCAAACGGTTAATCTCCTCATCGTGGCTATGAGGTGTTCCAGGGTGTCGGACAGAGAAGAACAGAGGGAAATTCATCCCCTGCCAAGATCGCTCAAGCTGAGAAGGAGTCCTACGTTTCCATCAGAAAGCCTAGCTAAAAGTGAACCAGCACCAGGATCGACCACTGTCCCGGTATCAAAGTGGCATGGTGGCAAATCTTTCTTTGATCCATGAGCGCTGCGACTATCTGTGGTGTTGAAGACCTAGAGCACACTTTAGCCGGGCTGACCTCGGGATTCCAGGAAGTCACAATGGCTTGGCCAGCAAATCCCCGAAAAATGGAGATTATGCCGGGGCCCACGCAAACAGTGAGTACGGGCCATTCAAGTATCAAGTATCAAGTATCAAGTAAACATAGGAGTAAGAAGAGAACGTGGCAGAGCACTTGTCTTATGAATCCCTTTTTGCCTAACAGAAAATCTGTAGCCACAAGGAATATCAATAGTTAGGCAGCGTTACAGATGATCGGCTACAAAGAAAACGGGAAGAAGGGCAATTTCGCTGTAATTACATGCAATTCCGAACACTTATGTGAACAGTATCACGGCTATAGGCATTTCGCACTACTGTTTTTGGTGGTTGATAAAGCTTTAAACCATGTTTTTCCATACATGAGATCAGTTCAGCTGACGACTCCAAGAAGGCGATCATTAGGCTTCAGAATACTAAATACTCCAGTTAAAATGATTTTCAGACAGACAGACGTTAGAATGCCAAAGGATGGGAATGAGACGTCGTTACGAGCACAGACAACTCATCTTTCATATTCATGCACCACCGCACCACATCGCCTCTGGCGAAAAAAGTTAAGTGATTTTTGTTCGAAAACAAGGATAATGATACGATTCCTTCAAGTCGGCGGTGGTTTGATTGATATGAGAACTTCACTTCAAAGGGACTACTGGTGATTTCGGTTCATCTGAAGCCATTCTTTCTAACACTTGAGAAACCAGACTACCTGATTTATACGGAGTTGAGTAACTCTCATAGCGATTATCGACACCTGGACGCGATCCGTTTTCAATGTAGCCATCTAGAATGAGTTTCTTCAACAGAAGAATGTAATGGGTGCTTCTAAAACTTTGATAATAGTGGCGCATTCTAGTCATATAAAGACAGCATAGATTAGGTATCATTAGCTTTCGTCTACATCGCTACAATTTTATAAAATCAGCCAAAGAAGGGTACGGGTAGGTTTATAACACAAGCCGAAATGTATAGCTTACACTAAGAGTTTGTTGATATTTCTTACAATGCCATCAACAAGAGACGGCTCTCGAACATGTGTCAATCACTATTTCTACAAATACCCTGTTGTTACAAATAGAACTCCTACAAAGAATGCTTGGAGAATACTGGAGAATAGATGAAACGACAAATGAATTAAAGCACTAGGTACCTGATAAGGACTGCTCTATATCCATAAGGGGACCACTGGATTCCTTCGATGGAAGCTCTTAAATGAGATGTATGAAGAAGCTAGATTGAATAAAAACAATGAAGCTCGTGATAAACAATTGAAACTTGATATTACCAGCATGTTATCTCACGTTCAACTGCATGATCATCGGAAAACAGAATTTCAGGTGTTAGTTCCGATTTTCTGAAACAGCCATCCGTCCATCACATGATGTCTTCTTCGAAACTATGAGATTAACAGTTTTGTGGCAACCATATTCAATTTTTTCTCAGAACCACTGGAAGTAGAGAAGTCAATGGAGTTGGCACTTTCGTCAACATGAGTTTGGCTGTGAACTTGAATTCATTCGAACACCTAACAAGCCGAATGGGATTTTGAAAAATTTGAACAGGATTGGATCAATGACACTTTTGAAAATTTTTGTCGTTTATGCACCGAGACCAAGCTATTAGGAAGATAAAGTTGAAACGTTCAATAGCGAATTGAAGAGGTTTTAAGGGAAAAGACCATCTTCAAGGTTATCACTGGAGAGTTTAACGGCAAAGTCGAACGAAGAACATTGTCTGAAGAACGTAAGATTGGGACCCACGGATTAAGATGAAAAGTGCAGGGTGAGCAGCTGTTTAAGTTCATCATTACACCCAAGACCATCCATGGAAACTCGCAATTTCAAAATCCCCATTGTCAACGCTAGACGTGGGGATCTCAGAGTGTAGAGTACCACAACGAAATGGACAACAGCATTGTGAACTGAAAGTTTGGCCTGATAGACGTCGCAGTTGTTCCAAAATTGTAGATATCATTACAATAACCTGTAGGGAAACTTGCCGGCACTTTTAGATTTTAACGTTTATTTGTGGAAACAAATGAAAGAGTAACGAATGCACCGATTAAGTGGTGCTCTTCTACCAATAAGTGCACGATGTGATTCATGTTGTCAAACATGCTCCGATCAAATTGCCCTGAAACGATTCAATGCACTTACAACAAGTTACTCTTGATCTTTCAGCTCAGTTCGTACTGATCTCCTCATTTTTCTCATAGCGCCCACACGAAGGATAAAAGTCTCGGCGTTGATCAATCCGTGTGTGTGCGCCATGCATTCGACTTCGTTGAGAACCGTTGGAGGTTATTGAATCCATGTTTGGCCTTTCCAATGACCCACGATGCCTTATCGACATATCGAGCAAGTGCTGCTATCCTCCCAAGAAAGTCCGATACCAATATGCCGACCCTGTAAGGATGGATGGCTGGGTAGGCCATGGTCACGGGATCGATTCCACGTTTGTGTTGCAGGGCGCCTCCGACCTCCGCACCACACTCGCCCTAGCGCTCACAGACTCTTTTCATTTTCTATAAAAAAGTGCCTAAAAATCGAAGTCAACAACGTATAGAAAAAAAATATAGTAGAGCAGAAGATGGGCATTTTTCTGAACGAATATGCGAGCAGCTACGGAGGATCTGGCAAGTTAAGCTGGATCCTTCTCGTTCAAAAGCAACATTTTGTCAACAATTATTTAACCTTCCTAAGTGATATAATGCACTGTTTTATTTATATTTTTTATAAATTAGGTTGGTATTTTTTTAAAAACGTCCTTAGTTGATAAAATTATGTAAATCTCAGTGCATCCTTCATTCATTTTGTGGTCTCGCATCCGTCATATGCGAAGGCCTTCGAATATGCATGTAGCTTTATCTGCTACTTGAGCACTTTATCTTAATGAATTTCATTGGATGCTGCTTAACTTGATTCTCGCTAAAATTCCTGTATGCCTGTACTAATCCTAGTTCTTTAGCGTAGGATGTCGACAATTTTTGTGAGTCGGGGAGGGCTCTTCCAAAAAAGATATGGGACCAATTTACCGACCCGGATTGGATGGGAAGACTCGCTACCCCGACGCAGAACCAGGAACCATTCATTCATCGCTTCACATCTTTTTTTTTTATTCACTGTGTTCTCCGTTCAGACGTCAGTTAACTAGATAGAGTAAAATCACACTCTCGACTGTATAGAGAATGATAGTCGGTAAAGGAGTTCATAGCTGTTTAACCTGTAATAAATGTTCGGTTGAAGTATTTTGCACGTAGTTTCTCACAAAGAAAAACGTTGAGAAGCCAATTTTTTAGTTATGGCAAAATCACTTTGCTACACTTCCCATTGTTGACATTTATAAGTGCATTTTTTGTAACTGTTTTTGAAAGCAGAACATCATTTTCCATTAGAGTTTTTGCGTCTCTTCATAACAAATCTGGTTTTTCCATAACTAACGATAGTGCCTCAGTCTTTGGACTGAAGTTTGCTCTGTCCCATTGATCCTTTATAAAACTATTATGCTCATGCAAGCGAAAATAATAAGGTACGACGTCATCGGCCTGGTCGAGACGAGACGACGCCACCCATTCAACGCTGTCTATGACACAGGAGACGAACTGTTCCCCGGATGTTCTTGCAGATGTTAATACATTTAGAACTAAACATTCAAAAAATTGACAAAAGAAATTTAAGTTAGTGGAATTTCCGAAGAAAAAGAGACAGTTGAAAGCACAAACATTGTATGGAGGAGCGCCATAGCTTCATATTGGATGAAGTTGCCTTGTTAATTTGCTTCCACGTTGCAAATGTGAGCCTTAAAGCCACTTAGTGAAGGAGGTAAATTTAAGGGTCCACGAAAAGCCAAAATTCCACTGTGATAAAATAAGATGAAATTTATCCGATGGTGGCTTTCCGTTTGCGAGCCATACATGACAACGTGAGATTTTAGATTAATCACTAAAGCAGATCCTGCATCTTAGACGAAGTAAAAGTAAATGTCGACCAGGGAAGAACACAACAACTTACGTTAAGATTGAATTCTCAAAAATGGATGGGTTAGAATGAGTTGTGACGTTAGTGGCAAAATGAACCTTTTCTATATTAAAGACGGGCAACCTTATCGGTACAGAAAATATTTTCCTTTCCAGAAAACGTTCAACCAAACATTTACATTAATTCGTGGGCCACCATAGTGAAGACGAATATTCCCAATGAGGCTGCATTAACACCTACACTAGCAGAGCTTTCGGCTTTGCTTTATGTGAGACCTGACGTTTATTTCTCTCCATTTCATGTTTTTGTATCCAACGACTCTATTTCACCGTCACAATGGCTTCTTGCAAATTCACCCCGATTACTATTCACTACCAAGTGATCAAAATGTAGGGAGGGCATCAAAATGAAAGTATTGTGAAAGAAGAGCGAGTATCGAGAGCTCAGACTTCCAAAGTGATTCGAAGGAAGATGTTCACCATTGAATGTCATAAAATACTCCAAAAAGATCAAAAGTGCCAACAACATATCTCGATAAAAAGATAAAGGATAAAGCTCTCGGCGTTGATCAATCCCTGAGGGATGCGCTATGCATTCGACTTCACTAAGTATCGTTGGCGGGGATTGAATGCATATCTGGCTTTTACAATGACTCGCGGTGGCCTGCCGATGTATCGAGCCAGTGTTGCTATCCTCCCAGACAAGTTTGGTACCAATTTGCCGAACCCGGAGTGATGGAAGCCGTGGTGGGCCATGGGCGCATTCCACGTGCGTGTCACAGTGGCGCCTCCAACCACTGCGCCACGCGCGCCCTTCATATCTCGATGCTTTCCTTTAAATCAGGCTTATTTCACCGAGAGGCTTAGAGGAAAGATGAGTGCTTGTGATGTTCGTTGTAATGTAGCCATAGCAGGCCTAAGAATTTTTTGGCTCCTTACTTCTCTTTTCTTTCACGTACATTAAATTAATTACTGAGTTTAAAATAACGAATATACTCGTGGTGTTGTCGTAGAAGAAGAGTAGTGTACCGAAACTAAACCAGTGCAACAGAAGTCCATCGAGAACCTGTCTCCTATGCCAGCCGTAAAATTCGGTTCGCCCCACACCAGCATATGCGTTCACGCTTAACATTCGATAACGTAGATGACGAATACGCGGAGTAAAAAAGCTATTGCTATTAGGACTGATAGCTCTGTGGCCAATGGCACTTAAACATATAGACAACTTCTTTTCTTATAAAATAATCACCATATTAGTTCTGAGAGTTAGGACGGATCTGGGGATGCCTACTTTTATATAAATGGAATATCTATGGTATAAATCCGCTGCCAAGGGTGCACTGGACGTAGCCACCCATAATATCACGGATAAAGTGAAATCCCAGAAAAATGTGATAAAGATATCCGTCTAAAATAGACATGACATACCACATACATAATGTATAGGAAATGAAAACAATGGTAGTCTAAAACCCGCACCTGGCTGCAGTGATAAGGGTGTGCTAAGTGGCCGTCACGCAGATGTAACCTCTTCAAATACAGTCAGTTTGAGAACTCAAGACAAGAACCAAGGCAAATAGTAAAGAAGAAAGCATTAAAACAAGCTGCCTGTATTGACCGAGTCTATGACAGAAACTGCAAAAAAATAGCAGAGCGCCTGAAATTATTAAGCAGAACCCAAATGAAGTTCAAATTCAAGGCATGTTGAAGTGGTTTCAAATCTTTCAAGTTTATATATACATATATATATCATTGAACGGGAAGGCAAACCGTAAGGCACACTTGCGATAGTATTTATAACCTCTACCAGACTACTCTTTACATTGTTCGGATCCAGCTGTGTGGTAGTTCAAAGGGATTGTATATAGTTGCACCCGTACGCAAAAATTACTACGTTGTGTGTTAACACAACGTTATGTCCACGGATCTTCCTCATATGACGAATCTCGAGCCAGTTAGTCGAAAGGATACGTGGCGCGTGCCCAGGTGGCGGATAGGAAGTAAATCTCTCACCAAAAGCGACCTTTGCATCCCTAAGGAGCAGGTGGATCCAGGGGATGCACTCCCTATTTCTGCTGCGCCGATTTCGCACATACTTTCTGTACTTGCTAAGCGTGTTCATGCATGCGTGTGTGAGTGCGTTCTTGCTTATCAAGTGACAGAGAAGTATATAGGAGGCGATTAGGAGTCGCTGCCAACAAATAAGCTCCATGACCACTCTGGGAGAGCTTGGCAAGCTAGCCGTGTATACCGTGAGTATAGCCGGCCCCCACCGTTTAGAGTCCAGCAAGCTATACGTGGGTATCAAATGCTAAACGCCGAATCGGACGTTTACGATTAAAAAGATGTGGATCAACTCCGGCTTTGACAATCTTCGTAGTTTACGCGCCAACTCAAACAATGAAGAAGAAGTCTAAGCGTTCTACATGGACTAGTAGAGGTTCTACAGAGAAGACCATACATTTTTCATGGTCATCAATGGAGATTTCAATGCCAAGATCGGACCAAGATGATCGTCAGAGGAACGTCACATTGGGACCCACGGATTAGAATGGAACGAACAGTGTGAGCGGCTCTCTGTGTTTATCATGCGACCAAGACCTTCCATGGTAACTCGCAACTTCATAAGCCTCACCCTCAACATTGGATGTGGGAATCTCCCAATGGAAAGTACCACAACGAAATAGACCACATCATTGTAAATAGAAAGCATTGCCAAACCAAAATTTCGCAAAAATTATTTACCGCCACTTTCCAGAACGTCATGCGAACATTGGAATGGGATAATATGGGAATGAAATTCGATAGTCGGCTGTTAAATCACCTTAACTTTGCTGATTATATCGTCCTTACAACACAAGACATTAGCCAGGCAGAACGTATGCCTGCGAACTTTGATAAAGCGTGTGGAAAGGTTGCTCTTCGACTATATCTCAAGAAAACGATGTTCATGAAGAACGGATTGGTTTCGTTTGCCCCATTCACGCTCAACAGAACGAATATTGCCGAATGCTCCAGTTATGTCTATCTAGGTCGGGAAATCAATATGATGAACGACTTAGCTCCAGAGCTGAGCAGAAGGAAACGAGCGGCTTCGGGAGCTTTCAAGAGCATCGAGGATGTAGTTTTCAAAGCGAAGAACACCCGACTTCGTGCCCATCTTTTCGACTCAACGGTTCTTCCTGCTCTAAGGTATGCGTCAGAAACCTGGTCTCTGCGTAAGCAGGATGAAAGATCACTCAGCGTGATCGAACGCGCAGTCGAAAAGACGATGCTAGAAGTGTCCCGTTTCACACAAGTAAGGGTTGAGATCCGAAGCTCTGACCATCGTCAACGATCGAAAATCAAAGATGTCGTTCTATTCGCCAAACAGTCGAAGCTAAGGTGGGCCGGACACGTAATGCGTATAAATGATAACCGATGGACAAGAGCTGTTAGTGACTGGATTCCTCGGGATGTCAATCGTACTGCAGGAAGACCACCGATCCAATGGTCAGCGTTCTTCACGAAAAGCCTAAAAGAAACAATACTTCCATACTGAATACTTTCATTGCACACAGGTACCTTACCAACAAATTTTCACTCTTACTTACTCCCACCTACTTCGTACTCTTGCGCTGTGTGCCGTTACATTGGTGCATTAATCAAGTCGACTCGAACGTTCTTCTTGGCGTTGAAATCTTCAATGATAACTTTGAAGAATGTATGGTCTTCTCTGTAGAACTTCTCCAAGTCTGCATAGAACGCTTCGAGTTCTCGTCCGTCATATTTTAATGTCGGCGCGTAAACGACGAAGATTTTTAAGGCCGATATTGATCCATATCTTTTTAATCGTAAACTTCCGATTCGGATTGTAAGTTGTACGAATGAATCGATTTTCATGGACAAACTCGTTGACGAGAACGCCGACACCGCCAACTCCTCTACTGTCGCATGTTCCGAGAAACAGTTCTTCTCCGGTGTCATAGACGGACCTTGAATGGGTGACATCGTCTCGTCTCGACCAGACCGATGACGTCGTACCTTATCATTCTTGCTTGCATGAGCAAGTTTTCTATCGAGGACTCGGATGCAAGTGTACGTGCATTGTAGGTACAGATCGTCACCATAGTTCTTGTTCCAGGCAGCTTCCACTGGCGCTGAAATTTTAGCAGCCTCTCCGTTCTCGTCCTACCCAACGCTACGAAATTGGGGGCTCTTTCGTGGTCAGGGAATGAGGCCCGTTTTTTCAACTGTGTTTAGCATTTTTAATACCCACGTATAGCTTGCTGAACTCTAAACGTGGGAGCTGGTTATACTCCCGGATAGCTTGCCAGGCTCTCCCAGAGTGGACATGGAGCTTATTTGTTGGAGGCGACTCCTAACCGCGTCCCATACTTCCCTGTCACTTGATTGCAGGCTTTTGGCCGAATTGACTCGTAGAATACAATCCGCATAAAACGAGAACGCACTCACACACGCATGCATAAATACGCCTAGCAAATACAGAAAGTATGTGCCAAATCAGCGCAGCAGAAAGAGGGAGTCCATTCGCCTTATCCTCCTGCTTCTCAGGGAAGCAAAAGTCGCTTTTGGTCCGCGATTAATCCCCTATCCGCCTCTTGGGGACGCGCCACGTAGCCTCGCGACTAACCGACTCGAGATCCTCATATGAGGAAGATCCGTAGACACAACGTAATGTTAACACACACAACGTAATTACACGAGAATGAACGGTAACATCAATGTGTCAGCAATGCAAGAGCAAATTATTACACTTAATATCATTACGACCTAAGTAAGTGAATCTGGAAGGAAAGATCGAGCGGAGGAAAAACAATGATGGAGTTGGCAACGGCGCTCCCGAAGGCTTCGTCGGGCCTAGTGACGGTGCAAGTGAGCGTGGCTACGTCCAAGCGAGTGGCGCGCTCAATGGCCAGAACGGGACGTGGAAGCAGGACACCCACGCAGCGTTGCAGCAACGCGGCCTCCATCGACCCATAGAATGTAGTAGTTTGGTAGATAGAGAATTCTCTATAGTGCTGCTGATTTCACTTTGAAACGTGAGTTTCTTTACTTTAATGACTCGCCTTTAGACCTGCTGTGTCATATCGGCACTTGTGTTCGATTCATTTTCGTCGTATTCATCGCCTGCAGTAGTCTTTGGATATTTACGTGTTGTTTCGACTGCTGCTAGAGGATTTCGTCTTTTTATGCATGATGTAGAATGCAGGTAAAGGCCACTGTTCTTCTTATCTCGGAAATAAGCGAGCTAACGCTTTCCCGCGTGGATTGGAAGAGAGCGTTGGGATTGAGTGGAATGAGCAACTTGTTTCCTGATCGACGGCATCACTATTCTTAGAACGAATAGGCATGTTATTCTGTTAATCATTGAACAATTCGAACGAGAAGGAATAAATTTGCATCCATCCGTGTCACGGGTCAGAGCTATTCATTGTGCCTATCCGTTTCGGTAGCAGGAGTACCACAACACTTTTTGCGCGAGGCCCTTTCCTTCTACTATAACTGGAGATTGGATATAGTGTTGCCTTTGCGATGGCGTAGTTTTTTTCTTAGCTGAACCTACAAGTGGAAATGCCTGCTTTTTTTAGTGGGTAACTTTAGAAGGATTCTACTAAGGAATGAATCCAAACTTTAACACCGCAGCTAGCCACCTAAAATAATATCTTTTATACAGCTAGCTATAAGTAACAAGTCAAACTCAAAAGCACGAACTACGGCTAGGATCTTTAAATCTTTGAATTTGCCACTGGGATTCAACAAGCCTATCATTCAGATGCTTGTCTCTACTCATTGCACAGTATTTTATCTGGTGAAAATCGTAGATTTAAAGAGCCTTTTCTTCTAATCTGCTAGTAAGCCACTGCCGTAGATGAAAGCCGTAGAAAAAGACACCGGCCTGTAAAGTGTTTAGTAGTTGAAATGAGCATAAAAATGTGATGGTAAACTTCTCAAAAGAGCAAAATTTTAAAAGTAATGTCATGTTTCATTTTCCTGCAACCGAAATTTCTTGTGGAATCTAGGAATGACAAAGGTCTTTTCTATGAAGTACTTATCCATATCACTTATAATCCTGTCAGCGACTTAATAGAAAAAAGTAGGCGTCAGGTTTTCTATCAATCTTCAATCCTCAGAATAGTTAACACATAAGTGTGAAGGAGCACCATTATTATGTCTGTGGATATTTCGGCGTGACCTCCGCTGGAAAATAAGAATACACAATGAACGCTTGTAGCTGTAACAAATAGCAAATGTGAACGAGATGAACTCGTCAAGTACCCCGAGCAAGAAAGGGAAAAGCGAGCTGATTAGCGAAGCTATTGTAAAAAAAAATAAAAAAAAATTGACGAGAAATTAAAACGGACACGTAAGTCTCCTCTAGTCTCTCTCTAGTCTGTATAAGTCTACAATAATTTTAAAAGCGAATAAGCACTCCATCGCTGTGCTGCTGTGCTGCTATGAGAATGCAATCGCTGGATGTCGAACCCTATAAATGAATGGGCTTGGCAGACCACCAGATTTCTCATGCCATACTCGCAAGCAAACTTTTAAATTAAAGTGAAAGCTTGGAAGCAGTTTGCAATGAGCTTTATCACTTTGTCGTTTGCGATGATCTGTCCAGAAAAGTAGTGTGGTATAGAATTGCCGCGGAAGTAATTATTTCCTGTATAGCGGCGAGGCACAGCCTTCAGATAGTGCATAGATGTAAATTAAACCGCCAAACATCCATTTTCAACTAAAGAGGGAAAAATTTATTTTCGAAATGAGAATGTCCATGGATAATAGCCAAAATCAACAGTGGTTTATGTAAATTTATTAGCTATCAATAGCGGCTATACGCGAGTACCGCCTAGCACGCTATCTCCTGCACATAAACCCGGAGATAAAGTATATACCATATTTGAGTGAAAATGCAAGGCCTGCAAGTGTATTGCATTCGACAGATTTTTTTCAGTAGAGTATCTTGCAATATATGGAGCGGGCAGCACAGTGGTAGTGATGCGAGTCATCACGAGCATGGCTATCATTCGATCCCTCTTCGGGCTCACTAAACTCCACTTACTTCCAGGATCAGGAAATTAATACAGGTCTTTTCAGAAAAAAAAAAACTTTTTGCAGTTTGAGTGAGAGGGCTCCAGCTTAACTATCTCAGGACTCGGATGAGGGTCGACTCGATCAGCATTGTACGGCATTCGAGGTGAAACGAAACTCCTGAAGCAGCAGCCGAAGTCATACGTATAAGTTGGAAGACCTTAGCGCATGATGAATACGAGAAAACGAATCGAATGTAAGATGTGCTGGGATCCGCACAGTAGATATGAAGACTTGTCGCATTGACCAAAAAATAAGAAGATTTGCTCGCAGACAATTTTTACCGCACCGTTTGTAACCGAGGTGCATACAGAGCAGTAGTTCGAGGAATCTCAAAACCGATGGGTCTGACCCAGCACCCCAGGCTCACCAAGCTTTCGATTTTTCTGGGGTAGGAAAATTGGTGCGAGACGTATTTGGAAGGATAGTAGAACAGGAGACAGAATTGGAGACATCTGGGCACTCATAAGTCAACATATATAAATCAGGTATGCATACAGTTAGATATGTAGGCAAAGTTTGTTCTCAGTTCTTTTGCCCGTCTGAAGTTGTGTTTTGCACAAATGCTTTTGTAAAATGTCGTCAGTTAAAGTTGTGTCGTCGTTACTGTCTCACTTTTGCACTTTCTTTTTGAAAGCTCGTGGCTTCAACATACTTTAAATTAAAATAAAGTCCTAAAGAGGTTATTTAGTTATATATTCTATTTCAGTGGTAGCTCAATTAAAGTTCATTGTATAAATCTGCTGAGTTTCGAATATTCCAAGCTCTTCAGGTACTGAAAAATTATCAGCAGTTGTCGAGAAATAATTACGGTGGCATGCTTGTGGTTTGCTTTATTGCTTTGGGTGCTGCTGGTTTGTCAAGGTGATGCCATCTCGCCAAAATTATTTACCACCATTCTCGACAACGTCATACCAACAGTGGGTGAAACGGGATAATATGGGAGTGAGAATCGATTGTCGGCAATTACACCATCTTGGCTTTGCTGACGACATCATCGTTATAGCACGACACATTAGCCAGGCTGAATGAATGCTTGCATGATTACATTACTTCTTCGGAAAAACCGCTCTTCGGCGTGATCTCGTAGGAACTACGTTCATGAGAAACGGATAGATTACGTGTGCCTATTCACGCCCAAAAGAATAAACATCCCTGAATACTTCAGTTGCGTCTATCTAGGTCTGAAATTAACATGGTGAATGGCTTAACTTCAGAGTTGAGCAAGAGGATGAGATCATCTCAGGAAACCTTCAAAAGCTTCGAGAGCGTAGTTATAAAAAACAAGGAAAATCCTCAGTGGAGTATTTTCCTTTTTGAGCCCACGATTTTTCTGACCTAACATATGGATCACAATTGTGGTCGTATGAAATGTATGCAAGATCTGTCAGCGTTTTGGAACTTACACTCGTAAGGACGATGCTAGACTTATCCAGTAGCACGCAGCTGAAAACTGCGATCAGATGGTCTGAGCGACCGCTGTACAAAATGAAGCACGCAGCTCTATACGACAAACTGTCGAGGATAAGGTGAATCGTGGACACAATGCGGCGTATAAACGACAGCAAATGGAGAATACTCGTTAACGATTAAATTTCTCAGAATATCTAAAATGCTGCAGGGAGACCACCCACTCAGTGGTTGGCGTTCTTCACGGAAACCTTAGAAGAAAGATTGTGTGTTCAACGAGTCAGTAGTCTACTTCCACTGTTACAATTTCAGTAAGCCTCGCTACACAGAGTTCGAATTATTTAGTGATGAACTTGGATGAAGTGCTATAAATAATACGTGTTTGCACATTTCTTGATTTAATCACCATAATGTTTCACTTTTCTATTTCAGGAGCCTTTTCGTTAGTCGTACGCATAGATTTGCAGCATTCTACCACTGGGCCACTGCTCTGCTAGACCTCGTATTTGG
>MQTX01000584.1:0-12805 GCA_009735665.1 Angiostrongylus cantonensis | reverse complement strand
CCCTTCGTCATTGTTTGATGTCGAACGACGCGTAAACGACGAAGATTGTTAAAGCCGGTGTTGATCTACATCTTTTTAATCGTAAACGTCCGATTCGGGTTGTAAGCTGTTCGAATGAATCGATGTTTATGGAAAAACTCGTGTTGAAGGAAACGCCGACACCTCCCACGCCTCTATTGTCCCATGTTCCGAGGAACAGTTCTTCTCCCGTGTCATAGACAGCGTTGAATGGGTGGCGTCGTCTCGTCTCGGCTAGGCCGGTGACGTCGTACCTTATCGTTCTTGCTTGCATGAGCAAGTCCTCTATCGAGGACTCCGATGCAAGTGTACATGCGTTGTAGGTACAGATTGTCACCATAGTTCTTGATCCAGGCAGCTTCCATTGGCCCTGAGATTTTAGCAGCCTCTCCGTACTCGTCCTACCCAACGCTGCGAAATTGGGGGCTCTTTCGGGTTCAGGGGAATGAGGCCCGTTTTTTCACTGTGTTTAGCATATGTGATACCCACGTATAGCTTGCTGGGCTCTGAACGTGGGGGCTGGTTATACTCACGAGTAGCTTTCCAGGCTCTCCCAGAGTGGATATGGAGCTTATTTTTTGGAGGCGACTGCTAACCGCCTCCCATATACTTCCCCGTCACTTGATTGCAAGCTTTTGGCCGAATTGACTCGTAGAATACAATCCGCATAAAGCGAGAACGCACCCACACACGCACGAATGAATACGCCTAGCAAATACAGAAAGTATGTGCCAAATCGAAGCAGCAGAAACAGGGAGTCCATCCCCTGGATCCACCTGCGTCTCAGGGAAGCAAAGGTCACTTTGGTCCTCGATTAACCCCCTATCCGCCACCTGGGGACGCGCCACGTAGCCTCGCGACTAACCGGCTCGAGATCCCTCATATGATGGAGATCCGTGGAAGTTTCAAAATAAGATTTAAATTTTTCAAAGTTTCCATCATAGCTCAGCAACCGCAAAATTAGTGATACGTTAGGAATACAGAGCTGATACTGGAAATCCCACTGGACGAAATCACACGTGTTTATTTGCTTTCACAATCGAAATGCGAGCCTTCATCCAAAAAAAGTGAACAAATTTTTTGTTATGAGCTCCAGAATATCAGAATTTCACCTTAATTGAAAAGGTTGACTTGTGACTTGTAGGCAAAGATCTGCGGATTCTAATGCTTTCCGTCGATATCAATAAGTGAAGATGTCTTCGTTCACTACCAGAAGCAGCCATTATTGTTCGGCTCGAATGCACTGCACCTATTGCATATCGGGCGTCATGTGTTTGAAAATTCACTACTTAAGCTTAGTTGAAGTCAATCGAACCTCCATACCCTGTTCAAATATCGGGTACGACGATTTGTTCTTTAAGACTTGTTTCATGTGTACTTTTCAGGTTAATTTTAGCTGTTTCTATTGAGCGTTTTCTAATAATTCGCTCACCATTACGATCGAAGCTCTATTGGCAACGTGGAAAAATGGTGCTTGCACTGAGCTCGATTTTTTTCGCAACTGGTAAGATAAAATGCTTTCCTCGAAATGTCTTGCTTAAAAGCAGAACTTTACGGATGGTGAAGACCACAGTTGATCACGATTATACTTGGAATAGTATACGCCCATAATTTATATCAAATCGATTCCATTCGCCTCGACTCTACTGGCATCTGCTTGAAGGCTTTATTGCATGGGATCTATTTCAGAAATAATTGTTCAGAAAAAGCTATGGTTTTACGACAATGAGAACTATTTTGATGATTCATTTCACGGTTTAGTTTCTCTTACGCTTACGACACATTTGTCTGGCAAGGTCTAAAATCCATTTTACTAGTGTCTTTTGTCAAACCCTCTGCTTAGCGACACACACTAGTTCTTACTCTTCAGTAAATGTAAAAGCACATCTAGGCTACTACTCCGAGTTTACTAACACCATCCATCAATGACTTTTTTAGCTTGCCTCTACTCTATTCCTTGTTGAACTAGTACGGAAATGCAGGTCAGCACATAGCACAGCTTCTTAACCAACAAAGTCAAGCTCACCGTTGTCGTTTGAAAACCGATCCATAGCATGCATTTTTGATGTCGTGATGTTTAAAGAGAAAGGAAACATTCATATAATCCTTGTGCTTTAAGTTAGAGACGAGTTTACGTAGAAGGTGCTGCTGTTGGACTTCCACGACTAATCTTGTAACAAGTACTCTAAGTACTCTTGTACTTCTTGATATGGATACTTATATAAATTTCTCGGATCGTTTAGACTTCATTAAATTTTTACTAGACTGATGCTTTTTTCATTTGAAGAAGTTCTTTTTTCTAGAGAGACGTAAGGTAGCCGTGCCAGGTCGTTCCCTTGTTATCCTTACTAGTTACGCCGTTTGTGGATTCGAGAGGGATTTGCATATTCCCGACTAAATTTTCGCCAATCGAGCAGATTTAAAAATGTTAATTTGTTTGTTGAAATTCTTGTTGGAAATGTCGGCCGTTGCCTCAGAATACCTAAAAACTTGAGTAGCTTATTTTTACGAAGAATCGCTTGTTCTCCAACATAATTTCCATCCGAATGATTTTTACCGCGATGTCTCGAGATAGCCGTGTAAGGGCTCTCTCAGATTCTCACCATAGACAGTGGTTTCTCTTGTTTATCGCAGGAAGATTTGCCACTGTGGTTGTCAGCCTGTGGTCTATGCGGAAGGCAAAGACTCCCGTGGTAATGGCTTCCTCTTAGCTGAGTTTTCAAAGAAAAATGTTGAAGGCTATCTCAGCTTAGGATATCCTCCTAGGTAGGCGTACAATCGGTTCCGTCGCAGTTCGATATCTAGAAACACCTCTCACCTAGGATAAAGTGGCGATCTCTTCAATATGGTTATGGGTATACCTGTGATTAACAGGGATTTCATTGTAGCTTACATACCTCTGGATGGGTATGCATGCCTATGATTAGTAAGGATTTTATTGTAGCTTACATATCTCTATAATTTATAAGTGGAAAACATCTTAATAGAACAAACTCTAGAATGGAAGTCATTGGTAACGGTGTACTGCTTTCAGGCCTACTAACGTTGTACCATCATTTCGAGTACGATTGCACATTAATGGAGTTTTGTAACGGAAGTCAACTTATCGATTTTTGCTACTATGCTGGAGAAAAACACCCGAGAACGTTTCTTAAAAAAGAATTAGTAAGACAACTGCAACTTGTTGTCTCAGAATTTGCGAATGACAAGGCTTTGAAACTTGACTTATCACCAGGAGATTTTCAACAATCCTCTAAAATCGATTTTGCGCTTGGAATCCTATTTTTAGATTTTGCCGAGCGCCGCTAAGAAGCTTTACATGCGAATTATGACCATTTTTAATGCGATTCTAGTAAGTTTTTTTTTTCAATCGAAATGATAACTTTTTTATTTGGTGATTTGCCAAACATCCATCTTTCTAGGTGGTTTTTGCACCGATTCTTCTAGTCATTGTGTTAAATATGCTTATGATTCGAGAGCTACATTTTAGTGACAGATCTATACTGGAAATTCGTGGATCGATAACGACGAATCAGCACGTCAGTGAGCTTTTATCGATTTTCGAAAAGAAGTCTTATAAATGTTTGGTTATAAGAGTAACGATGCTGTTACCAATGTCTATGAAAAAATTAACCATACCTTACTGTACCAGAGCTATCGAACAATTGCGATAATAGGGATAAGGGCTGAAGTTTTAGGATGTCTGGTTGTGGCCTTAGTAACGCGTGCGACCGCATTCATTGTTTCATTGCAGATAAATTCGTTAAGAGTTAGAGAATTGCTCTAAAAGAAATTGGCTGGTTCATCGCGTGTAAGTCAACTTAGCACTTAGTCATTAATGGACTAACACTAAGAAGAAGATCATGTAATGGCGAGGGGATCGAGGTGACTTGAGATGAAGAACCTCAAACCGTTCCCTTTATTCTTATTGCGAATGTTTCATCATTAGATTTCTGTAACCGCTATAAAAGTCATTCTTTCATATTGTTTCAGATATTTAATATTTGAAATTCTATCCATACGTCTGATTTTATCAAATAGGACAAATACCTATAGAATCTACTACTTTAGCGTCAACGTCGCCATGTTACAATCACTGTCATTGCAATCGGGTTGTGCTTCTCGTTGACGCAGGGACCATCAGCGGTGATGGTGATTTGGGAGCTATTTGCTGGCTATGCTCATTTGGGATCGACATTTTACGCTATATTTAGGTTAATTTACCACTTATCATTATGATAGTATTATTACTCTGGATCGTTATCTAGCATACTCATTACATCATTTTTTCTCTGAACTACAGTAATAAGGAAACCCTGAAAGCTTGCATAATTATGGTTTTTGGGTTTCGGCAGAAGAAATTTGTTGAATTCTATTCGCATTTTTTTGCAAAGATTTCATAGGGATCAACTTCGCTGTTCTGAGACACAAATGTCACGTTCGTTGCACGCCGTGAAAATGCTTCTCGTCCTTTATCTGCAAACATAAAACAATCTGCTTGAACTTGGTGTTTATACACTGATTATGACCTAAGATAAAGGTCAAAGAAGTGCTTTACAGGATAGAAACAGTAGAAGTCTCCAAAATAAGTAAATGGTCAACGCTCCTTTTAATCTCTGTTTACGGAATGCGGGATCACTGAACATCTGCGGCACCTTGTCCTGCGGCTATATCGCTGAACGTATTCGGATATTTTCTTCTATCCTCGGCATAAGAAAGGTCTGATACATTTAGGTATTTCTCATCGCTACTTGCTTCGTACAAATGATGAAGACGACCAAAATGGATTTTTCGTGTTCACCTGAAAGAAGTGACCTACTGCGAAAGCTATTGTGTTTTTAGCAACCACCGTTGTCGCGCAAAGGAACACGTCGTGTTGAACAAAAACGTTTTAACGGAATTCCGACTTAACTTAAGCGGCTTATTGAAGGATTCCTCATTGGATAATGTGAGATGCTTGAAAGGGCTCTAAAGTGCCTCAAAGCGCTACCGTAGCCCTGTAATGGAATGCTTGCATTTTATTTCCACCACAACTTAAACAGATGAAAAGTATTTCCAACACAACTTAAAGAGATGAAAAGCTTACGGCTTAAGGGTGCAATCGAAGCCCACTTTTTTCAGGCAGTAATGAATGCCGACTACATAGCTTTTTATCTGAAGCACTAAAGCGATACAGAGTACAACATTCAAGTAGCCCAGAAAAATTAGTCTAAAAGTCTTCTCTTCTGGAGCCTTGTGAAAGTGGTTTAGTGGCAGCTCTGCTGAACGGGAACGGAATTCTAGCAATCTTTATCCGAGAAAGAAAGAGAAAAGAGGAAATGGTTTTACTTCAATGGAAGCATTTGGACAAAGTTAAATTATCAATTGATGGTGTCCGAACAAATCTCCATAACTCACATTTTACATAGTCGTGTTCGGCCTGATTATTGCTTCGAGATTGTGGATTATTAGAAAGCACTTGATAGTATTCTTTCTTTGATGAGCTTACACGAGGTTGATAATAATATTTATTATCGGCTAACGTTTCGACGTCTTCGTCTTTATCAGAGCCGACGATCCGAGTCGATGGTCAGCATTAATTTCAACTACTGCCTCACCTTAACTGGGTTCAATGCCAATGTGGGCTCCCCAGATCAATCCCGTTGACCGATGATTGCTGGCAGCAAAAAGATCGATAGAACTAGCTGAGAGACGGGCAAAACGAAGGGCATGCATGGTGTGGTGGTGAACGCGTTACTCTCCGGAAAGGACAATAGCGCGTTCGTTCCCCACCATAGACATCTGCGGTCCAGAGTTTTGCAAATATCTCAGCTTCATTAAAGTTATATTTCGCAATATACCCTGCCATTAGAAAGAGTAGGTAGTAAACGAAAACGGTTAAAATCTCGATAGTTGTGAGAATTGTTGAAACAGAGAATGTGCTGACAAGGGTGAAAAGATTGCCAAAGGGCGACTAATAACTAATCAACGGGAATGGTTTCTCAACTATGAAGATAGAATCCTGCCTAAATGTGTTGTACTATTATTTGGAGAATGTACTTTCGTTCTGCACTCTTTTTTCCGCCATATTCAATTATTCTGTATACTATAAACTTTGGGCCCGCGTGGGCAGTGGTCGGAGGCGCCCTGAAACATACACGTGGAACCGGTCCCTACACCATTGGCCCATGAAGCCTTTCATCCCAATGTAGTTGGAAAATTTGTACCAGACTAGTTAGGGAGGATATCAGCGCTGGCTCGATGCAACGGTTGGACACTGCAGGACACTGCGAGACATTGTGAAGGCCAGATATGCATTAAATCACCAAACGATGCCTAAAGAAGTCGAATGCATGGCGCATCCCTCTGGGATTGATCAACGGCAAGGGCTTTATCCTTCTTTTCGTGTAAATTTCAAGTAAGTTTTCGTCCGTACAACTGATTTTCGGTACTGCTTTCGAGAAGATCTCTTTAAATGCGAATTTAGTTCATTTTTTAGTCTCGCACAAGCAGTACTAATTAGTACTATTTTCAGCATCACAAACAGTCTCGTCGTCACTGGAAAGACAATTAATTTCATCCTATTCTGCCTCTCTTCTGAGAATTTTCGTCGAAAGTGCTTCATTCTTATATTCCGGAAGTTTTCACAGGTATGCTGTTAATCCCCCATTTTCATCTCTTTGTCCTGCCCTTGATCAGAACGAACAACCAGACGTTGGGAGGGCTCATGCGCACCATCTTCCAGTCAAAAATTCAAAGTTTTTTGTCTCTTTGACCAGTAGAGATCTCACGAGCTCTCTGATGGTGAAGACCATGTTGTAAAAATCCAGTTACGATTCCCAAGCGTCTTCAACCAGAAGATTTCAATGGCTGCATTTTGATTTCTTTTGAATGTCTGACTGCGCAGTGTCAATTAGCATACATCAGTATATTGTAATATCACTATCAAAGGACTCATACGGCTACTTGTTAGCTTTGGTAGTACATAGGGAAAATTAGAAAAAGTGAAATTAATTATGCGAACTTTTCCAATATCTTCCGGATTGTTCATGGAGAATTTTCAGTTATCACAGAGTAGTATTGGACAACGTCTCAACAACTATGCAAGGAGTAGTTCAACAGACGTACGAGGTTCATTGCGAACACTGCGATCATATCGACGCAGCTCTGTGCCGGTGATCCGAGTACAGGGAAAGAATGTACATCTACGTGATGGTGAGACGCTTATCGTGAAGCCACAATAGCTTGTACATAGTTTTGACTTTAAAGTTTTTTTTTAATGATTTATAATGAAATGAAAACCTGTTGCTCATCACTGTTCCAAATTTCTCATGTGGACTCTCCACGTCTAAATGACGGAACCATATGACGGAACCATTTCTTTGTGATTAGCCAGCCGTATTGGTTCTTCATTCACAGAAGTTTATTTTAAACAATGAATGCGTCTCCATCATTTTTCTGAAGCCGTGATGTTGGCAGACGAAGAGACTGTTTCATTTGTATGTTCTTCTAACTATATTAGCTTTTTATTGTGATAAACACTTTGCTTTCGAATTTTAGATCTTGTGTATCGTTTGTCGTCGACCGCGTAATTCCAACGGATCCTAAAAGAAAGCACCTCTTAGAGGGATCCGATATCGCAATAAATCACTCTGCTCTCATACAACTACAGTTTGATTGGTTCGCTTTCAGCAAAATTTCATTTTTTAGAGTCCTAAGATATTCGTGCTAGTTATTCCCTAGTTCATAAATAGAAACAACCGATGGACTTTATGTATCGGAATGCTATTTACGATCATACGACTAGGATACTACCGGCGGTTTGTGGTAGTCGGTTACTCTTAGCTGAGCTTCAAGATGTCAACGCTGATCTCCTCGTTACCATGTGAAACGCTTTCTGGCGTTTAGATGAACTAAACTGTATGCGGGAAATTGATTATTTCGATGCCTATGAACTGTAGCTTGTCAAGACTTACAATTTTTGTTACTATAGGTCGTTATAGGCATAACAGGTTTACAATTTGGCTGTTGTTTCGGATAGAAATGTCGAGCTGATTCTCAGCTTGACTAGCAGAGTTGTGGTATTCTACATGCTCCACTGTATATCGCAGTTCGACACTTCTTCACTCCTCACTTTCCTTGCACAATACAGTTTGCATTCTTACCTTTCGAAAAAGGTGGTTACCAATATTTAAGGAACTTACAAGGTTCGAACTTATTTAAATAATCCGGTTTTCACGCATTGACTTCTTCGACTTTCTACTGGATGCTGGTGAAGCACCACATATTTTTGACCATTTCCTTTTTTGTCGCTTGCTGGTACTTGTGAGCCGCTTTTCTAATTCAACCGTAGGCTCCAATCTGGTTCTTTTACTTCTAAATTGTTCAGCGTTCGTCGACATCTCACAGACAATTTATCGTCTTAAGTAAAGACAAATGTATTTTAGATTATTTGGAGCTCTTAACCTTCTTCTGCCCGATTTATGTGCTTATTAGATCTCTAATTCTGCGAATAGCATAAATTCAATCTAAGCTGCTCGTTCAGAAAAAGATAGCTGTTGATGTGAGTAGCACTTCAGTTGAAGATAGAGAGGTCAGATGAGCTGTGCCGATTTGCTTCTAAAAGACTTCAGTGGCATATGAAATGACTTCAATAAAAAATAAATAGGACAAGTTTTTTGGAGGATTGGGTTGTCATGAGTCGACGAGAAGAGAAGTGGGCCTCAGAAAAAGAGGTTTCGAAGATGGCCCTTTATATCTGGTCATTGGCAAAGTGAAAGCATCGAAAAAAATCAAGGAATTGGAAAAATGAGTGTCATACCACTTCTTGATGTAAACATGTATACTGAGGCGAAATCCTTTCTAACCTCTTCCAGTTAATATTTAATTGATTAGAAGCAATGTGAAGCGAAATTGTGACGGCATTGGCAAGTGTTCTCAACGGTGGTTCCTACTTTATGAACAAAATTTTGCTAAGTTTGAAGTGTACACCAAAACATAACGACAACTATCTGACGGGTTCTACAGTTAGAACTTAAGAACCTAACTTACTATAGCCACAGTAGGCCGTAACTGCTGTGATCATTCTGGGTAGCTTTGGTGCTATAAGATTTCCTACTGCCCAAAGCCAAAACTGATGTTCACTCAATTAAAGCAACTGCAACAATCGCAAGAAAATTCCAAGGCATAGCCAGCACCCCACCCATGCACTTTGCCAATTGACTTAGTCGCCCGGTTGTGAAAAAAAATCCTTCAAAATTGCATCAAATCAAGAAATGTTCAAGACGCTACTTCACCCCAACCCGACTACACCTAATTTTCTTTCGCGGTCAGTGGACACTGAAAAATTGGTCCGTGAGAGGATTTCTTTTTGCAAATTATCCAATGCAGAAAATAATCACGTAGAAACGAATATCCATTTCATGCAAGTTATTAAATGAATTCAAAAAACCAGAACAAATAAGTTCATTTTGGAATAAATAACACTCGGAAGGAACATGCATCGAAGTCAACACATGTGGTCTGCTTTAGCCACTCTTGGTATTAGTATTGTTATTGATGTGTTAATAAATGATGAAATCCGTGGAAATCATAATTGTAAAATAATGATAATTTGATTGATGCCTATTTGAAATAAAATAACTGTTGATTTCTAATCCATTCGCACGCAAAGCGTTGCTGAATGGTTTACCAATGATTAAGTGCCTCAAATAATTCTAAAGATCTTTGTTTTTGTTTACTCTATGAGATCGATCTCGTCTGTACACAAACCTACCGACATGAAATAAGACGTTTGGACGAACTCTGTTTCATTTTTGATTGTTTATATAGGAAAAGTGATATTATCCCGATGGTAAAGAGCGTATCGGCGAGAGAGACGTACTGAAAATATGCAGATTTATTTCGTAGGAACAAATTTTCTGCAATACTACCCACTTGCAGATGAAAAAATATGCCGACATGGAAAATCACTTATCCAGATTTCGAACATACATGAGCACCTAAATCTTACTTGTATACTTGGATGGCACGTCCTCACTGGTTTTGCGGGCCCCAATGTAATTTCCACTTTCTCGGTGTTTCGCTGGTTTAGCCATTGTGTTTTTCTGGAGCTCCGCGGTCACTAAGACCGAGCTCTGCCCCAGGTCTTCAACATCACAAGCAGTCGGATATATCTGCATATATATATATATATATATACGCATACATATGTATACACACATATATGCACATACATATTTATGTATATGCATATATACGAATCTATATATGTACAAACATATATATGTGAAATTCTTCCACAAACGTCTTGTGATGCAGGCGGCTTGCTCGCGACACATACAGGAGTTTTTTTAGTTTTTAAAGTTTTACTTCGAGAGCTTTATTAGCAATGCGTTCAAGCAGAAATAGGAAGGTACTTGAAATCTCGAGAAAGTGATTTCAAACGGTTTTATATGAATTAGCTTACGAGACATCCTCGAATTTCCATCCTCTTACGCACATCACTGGTGTGGTACATAAGCAGGACAAGAGATCCGACAATATTAAATGAAACGACGAATGTTAAAATGACGATAACCTAAGCAAAAAGCAACCTTTAACATTAGTGACAACTGACACCATGTCGCAGTGAAATCGATTCATATACATTTTCTAAACTCTCGGATTAGTAATATTTCCTGCAATATCGATGGGCCCAGTGTTTTCGTTCAGCAACTTATGAAGCAGAACGTCCTAATCACCATGTATTCCTACAAAGCTACTCCACCAGTTGCTTTTTGACCTTGAAGTTTGCCTGTATCAACTATCATCTGGTATTCACGGGTGCTAATACGACTGATAAGAGCTCAATGTTCTGTCTATGACTTGTAAATCTGCTCTAAACAGTTCATCCAAGTCAAGTTAATGGAGCGTTTACATTGCTTTGCTTGAGCAATGATTGAGCCAAAGGCGATGTCGGCGCATATTGATTCGGACCTATGGCGCTACACTTCGGGATGGTCACTTTTTCATTAGGACTCATGGAAAAACACTTAGATGATGTCAGAAACCGGTTTTTTTTCTTCACAACAGCATTCTTGAGTGATTAAGAGGTTGGAATAAAAGTCTTATTTGGCTAACTTTTCTACGCCTTCATCTTCTTTTCAGAGCCGGATTGTTTGTAGTCGATTGTCCACGGGGGGTCACATTCGTGATTTGGATGCTCGTTGTCCTATCGAGTCGAAAATGTGAACAAGGGAGCACCACTCTAATGAAGAGCGCCCCATTATGCAAGTCGATTAATCTACTGCCATCCAGTAGTCTGCTCTTTAATGGCAAACATCTTGCTGTAGTTCGTACTAGTACTAGATGGGCTCTTTAATGGCAAACATCTTGCTGTAGTTAGTACTAGTACTAGGTGACACATAGCGTGACACTATGTTAGAAACCGACTTTTCTTTAATCTCGGCATGATCAACCAATATTTTTTGAGTGGTGAATTGAACTGACTAGCACAGAATGCGCTTCCACCAAAACACATACCATTCAATGGCAGTAGATCAACCGTTCTGTAAAACAGGGAGCCATCGGGTGTAACTTTCCTTTTTAGTGATGCTGCCTCCAATGGATTAGCTTCGATGCAACAACGAACACCTTCACCGCGGGGACGATCACCTGTGAACAAGCGACTTAGGTCAATCTGCGTCTGAAGAAGAAGATGAAGACCGAGAGACTTTAGCCGAGTAAGACTTTTACGTCTGAAGAAGAAGATGAAGACCGAGAGACGTTAGCCGAGTAAGACTTTTGTACCAACTTCATATTAGTTTAATCATTCGAGAATTACTCAGTTTTGGCATAAGCCTACAGAAGCTGACGAATTTCGCCAATTTCAGTCACATTCTTCACCTACCACAACAAAAGGCAATCGTCTTGCAAGCATCTCAACATTATGCAGAACAATGCAAACGATTATACATATTATAGCAAATCCTAGAGTTACCAATGTAATGAAGACCTGAAAAAAGAGATAAATTTTTGCATCAGACTCTCGTCAAACGATAACCAACCTTAAGTTCCTGTATTTTCATTTCAATCTCTTGTGGTGCGAATAGAGTCATATTTGCGGTCATTACACTTGTACCCACTGTTCCAGTAAAAGCAATAAACCACCATAGCGCAAAGTACGACGTCTTTTAAAAATACAAACTTTTTTAAATTTAATTTTAATGCAAAAGATGTTGTTCAGAGTAAAAAATGTGTTCGCAGACCAACAACGCGAAGAGTAGTTGTGAGTAAAGCGCAACACACGCCATGCTGTGGTGTTAACTAACAATGAAACCAACTTATCAGCAAAAGAGGTCAAATGTATCTTCCGTGTTGTTATTGAAAAACAAGTAGACGTTTTCCAGTTGGATAAGTTCGGTTGGATTCATTGTAACTGATGGTACAAGCACTTTGAGAGCGGAGAAAAAAACACTTTTATCATTCCTAACTGAAGCAAGCGTGTATATGTATATTTGAAATGTATGTATGTATCTGTGTATGTGTATGGTCATATATGTATGCATATACTTATGTATTTGTGTATGCATGCGTGCGTGCGTCCGTGCGCGCGTGCGTGCATGTGCGTGTGTGTATGCGTATTAATTCGTGTACTTATGCATGTATGAGCGTCTGTGTAGAAAGCGTACTATACATCTATGTAGAAAGCTCAGGGAATGGTTAGAACCGTGGTACGCTTACGGCGATTATCACGAGCATGGGGCTGGTTTGATCCCGATCAGGGACCAACAAGACTCTCCTCACTCCTGGGTCCGTAAATTAATAC
>MQTX01000583.1:0-17734 GCA_009735665.1 Angiostrongylus cantonensis | reverse complement strand
AAAAAAGATAAAGCTTTCTGCGTTGATTAATCCTTGAGGGATGCACCATGGTACACCATGCATTTGACTTGATTAAGCATCGTTTGGTGGTGATTGAATGCCTCTCTCTCTGACCCTTAAAATGACTCGCGGTGGCCTAATGATCTATTGAGCTAGTGCTGCTATCCGTCCAGAGAAGTCTGGTACCTATTTGCCTATCCAGTAGAGATGGGAGACTTCGTGGGCCATAGGCTCAGGAATTGATACCACGTGTGTTGCATTGCGCCTCTGACCACTGCGCCATACGCGCCCTTCCAAAAAAATCGGAAAGAATGTTAAACCAGATATGTTGGTCCACATAGTCACATTTTTGCCATCCATTTTGGTATGATATGACAACACTTTACGAAGCTCCATCAAATCCAAAGTTTCGACGCGGTTGGTCGCAAATCTACGTGGAAATTCACATGTAGAATCAGCGATGAAGCACGATAAATTAAATTAAGCCTGAAAGCGGCAGTATTTTTGCTTTGAGAACCATACGGATGCTTTTTTCTGTCCGTTAAACTAGTGGCTGCCTTTGACATTTTCGTACTTTTGCTATTTGTGTTTAACATAGAGTACAAAGGCTCGCTGTGAGGTGCACGATTGTAAGGCACGGAAAGCATGAAAGGGTAAGACTGTTGCCGACAACGATGATCGTAAAAAATATTATTCCATTAAGAGAATGCAGGCGTCACTTTGCAATTAGCATCCAAACCTTGCACATGACACTTTTGTTCTTGTTTATATTGTTGAGCTTACACGAGTTTGATATGAGAGGCTTATTCGGGTAACGTCTCGACGTCTTCGTCGTCATCAGAGCCGACAATCCTTGCCGATTGCCCACAGTTGTTCTCCTCCTTGATGTGGCGTCATCGTTTCGCATCTAACCGGATTTTCCTCAGTTGAGCATCATCAGTTGAGCAGTTGATTTTTACAGTACCAAAGTTATATGACGGTCCGTTTTAAAATCATTGTTTTACTTTTGTTTTTTATGGTCTTTTGTGCAATGGAATATCCGAAGTATTTGCTCATCTGCCGCACATGCAGTGTTCCACTTCCAAAAGCTTTCTATTTGACGTTTCACTGTCTGATTCACGACTCCACGACACGATTCCTTCCCTTGCAGAAAATTCTTGCAATACAGTGTAGTTTGTCACCAAAGTCAACTATACCAAACAAGCAAGCTGTTTGTTTAAGGGTTCTTCATCAATGGATTACAGTTTCACAACGTTCCAAACCCGTAAGCTTTGGAGCTGTTCCTGTTTTTTACTATTATGAACAATTCTTCGCTTAAATAACAAAAGACTGGGAGAAAGAAGCATGTAAATACGAACAGTTCTGAAAAGGATTCAGCACGAAGGATTACTTCTACATGATAGTGAAACTGGCTAAAACAACGTTTGAAACAAGAAACCGCTTTTTATTACACTTGTCAACTGGAGAAAGGCCCTTGACTTAGCCTAAGCATTTCTTGACGTTTTGGAAAGCCAGCGCGTCCTTACTCAATAAATGAATACCCTAAATGAACCTTTTGTGATTTACACAACTTTACAGCTAGAATATCACCATTCTATAACAGCATCAATGCAAACGTGAAGAAAATGGACCGATAAGAATCAAGGATTAGCCATCCGAAGCGAGCCTTGGAATACCTCTACTGTATTTGTGAAAAATTCAGGTTGAATAAGGAGGAGACGATTTTGAGTAAAAAAACAGTTTCACTTTTGGAGCCCCAATAGGGTTAAATAGGGAAACTGTCTCCAAGAGATGTAGCTATATTTATCTAGTCGACGAGTCACAGCGATGGATTAGTTAGCTGTAGAGCTCAGCTGCATAAGTATGCTCGCCGCTTGTAGAGCCTTCAAGGCACTGACAATACAGCGAAAAAAACTAAAAACGGTGGAATACCTATCTACGTTTTCGATCTTTGATCCTTTTTGCTTTAGCGTACATCTGATCGGAATGAATGATCGAACTCAGCGCTATTGAACGTAATGGATATCGCAATGATAGACGATACCAGTCTATGGGACTTATATATAACTGTAATTTACAAAGAATTTACTCACCTGCCATACAAGCAGTTTTTTTTTAGTGTAAATGATTTGCTCCGTGTGCTCGATCGCTGTCGGCCTGTTGAACAAACGATTTAACAATCCTTGTTTTTGCAGAGAACTACTGCAACGTGGAGTGGTTTGTGAAGTTGCTGTCAAAGCTGCTGAAGTACGGCGAATGTTGTTCTTTAACGCAATACAAGCTCATGGTTTTCCGCACCAACAAATTTCGCTAGCGTTCTTTTTTCAATACACCATAAGCTGGGTGTATTAAGGAATAAGGCAATACACGAGTTTTCAAGTTGCTCTTTAGTAATTTTATATGTTTTTATGCCATTTAGAGCACATTCATTTGAAAACACGAAATGCTGTGCGACACAAAACTCGTAGGGCAACGTGCCTTTCTCGATCAACCTCCTTTCCGCACTAGTTGAAGATCTTCCTGATTTTTTTTAATCCACTAGTTCCATTAGAGCCAGTGAGACGTGTAATTAAAAAGCGAGACAAAAAAAAGATAAAGCTTTCTGCGTTGATTAATCCTTGAGGGATGCACCATGGTACACCATGCATTTGACTTGATTAAGCATCGTTTGGTGGTGATTGAATGCCTCTCTCTCTGACCCTTAAAATGACTCGCGGTGGCCTAATGATCTATTGAGCTAGTGCTGCTATCCGTCCAGAGAAGTCTGGTACCTATTTGCCTATCCAGTAGAGATGGGAGACTTCGTGGGCCATAGGCTCAGGAATTGATACCACGTGTGTTGCATTGCGCCTCTGACCACTGCGCCATACGCGCCCTTCCAAAAAAATCGGAAAGAATGTTAAACCAGATATGTTGGTCCACATAGTCACATTTTTGCCATCCATTTTGGTATGATATGACAACACTTTACGAAGCTCCATCAAATCCAAAGTTTCGACGCGGTTGGTCGCAAATCTACGTGGAAATTCACATGTAGAATCAGCGATGAAGCACGATAAATTAAATTAAGCCTGAAAGCGGCAGTATTTTTGCTTTGAGAACCATACGGATGCTTTTTTCTGTCCGTTAAACTAGTGGCTGCCTTTGACATTTTCGTACTTTTGCTATTTGTGTTTAACATAGAGTACAAAGGCTCGCTGTGAGGTGCACGATTGTAAGGCACGGAAAGCATGAAAGGGTAAGACTGTTGCCGACAACGATGATCGTAAAAAATATTATTCCATTAAGAGAATGCAGGCGTCACTTTGCAATTAGCATCCAAACCTTGCACATGACACTTTTGTTCTTGTTTATATTGTTGAGCTTACACGAGTTTGATATGAGAGGCTTATTCGGGTAACGTCTCGACGTCTTCGTCGTCATCAGAGCCGACAATCCTTGCCGATTGCCCACAGTTGTTCTCCTCCTTGATGTGGCGTCATCGTTTCGCATCTAACCGGATTTTCCTCAGTTGAGCATCATCAGTTGAGCAGTTGATTTTTACAGTACCAAAGTTATATGACGGTCCGTTTTAAAATCATTGTTTTACTTTTGTTTTTTATGGTCTTTTGTGCAATGGAATATCCGAAGTATTTGCTCATCTGCCGCACATGCAGTGTTCCACTTCCAAAAGCTTTCTATTTGACGTTTCACTGTCTGATTCACGACTCCACGACACGATTCCTTCCCTTGCAGAAAATTCTTGCAATACAGTGTAGTTTGTCACCAAAGTCAACTATACCAAACAAGCAAGCTGTTTGTTTAAGGGTTCTTCATCAATGGATTACAGTTTCACAACGTTCCAAACCCGTAAGCTTTGGAGCTGTTCCTGTTTTTTACTATTATGAACAATTCTTCGCTTAAATGACAAAAGACTGGGAGAAAGAAGCATGTAAATACGAACAGTTCTGAAAAGGATTCAGCACGAAAATTTTATATGTTTTTATGCCATTTAGAGCACATTCATTTGAAAACACGAAATGCTGTGCGACACAAAACTCGTAGGGCAACGTGCCTTTCTCGATCAACCTCCTTTCCGCACTAGTTGAAGATCTTCCTGATTTTTTTTAATCCACTAGTTCCATTAGAGCCAGTGAGACGTGTAATTAAAAAGCGAGACAAAAAAAAGATAAAGCTTTCTGCGTTGATTAATCCTTGAGGGATGCACCATGGTACACCATGCATTTGACTTGATTAAGCATCGTTTGGTGGTGATTGAATGCCTCTCTCTCTGACCCTTAAAATGACTCGCGGTGGCCTAATGATCTATTGAGCTAGTGCTGCTATCCGTCCAGAGAAGTCTGGTACCTATTTGCCTATCCAGTAGAGATGGGAGACTTCGTGGGCCATAGGCTCAGGAATTGATACCACGTGTGTTGCATTGCGCCTCTGACCACTGCGCCATACGCGCCCTTCCAAAAAAATCGGAAAGAATGTTAAACCAGATATGTTGGTCCACATAGTCACATTTTTGCCATCCATTTTGGTATGATATGACAACACTTTACGAAGCTCCATCAAATCCAAAGTTTCGACGCGGTTGGTCGCAAATCTACGTGGAAATTCACATGTAGAATCAGCGATGAAGCACGATAAATTAAATTAAGCCTGAAAGCGGCAGTATTTTTGCTTTGAGAACCATACGGATGCTTTTTTCTGTCCGTTAAACTAGTGGCTGCCTTTGACATTTTCGTACTTTTGCTATTTGTGTTTAACATAGAGTACAAAGGCTCGCTGTGAGGTGCACGATTGTAAGGCACGGAAAGCATGAAAGGGTAAGACTGTTGCCGACAACGATGATCGTAAAAAATATTATTCCATTAAGAGAATGCAGGCGTCACTTTGCAATTAGCATCCAAACCTTGCACATGACACTTTTGTTCTTGTTTATATTGTTGAGCTTACACGAGTTTGATATGAGAGGCTTATTCGGGTAACGTCTCGACGTCTTCGTCGTCATCAGAGCCGACAATCCTTGCCGATTGCCCACAGTTGTTCTCCTCCTTGATGTGGCGTCATCGTTTCGCATCTAACCGGATTTTCCTCAGTTGAGCATCATCAGTTGAGCAGTTGATTTTTACAGTACCAAAGTTATATGACGGTCCGTTTTAAAATCATTGTTTTACTTTTGTTTTTTATGGTCTTTTGTGCAATGGAATATCCGAAGTATTTGCTCATCTGCCGCACATGCAGTGTTCCACTTCCAAAAGCTTTCTATTTGACGTTTCACTGTCTGATTCACGACTCCACGACACGATTCCTTCCCTTGCAGAAAATTCTTGCAATACAGTGTAGTTTGTCACCAAAGTCAACTATACCAAACAAGCAAGCTGTTTGTTTAAGGGTTCTTCATCAATGGATTACAGTTTCACAACGTTCCAAACCCGTAAGCTTTGGAGCTGTTCCTGTTTTTTACTATTATGAACAATTCTTCGCTTAAATAACAAAAGACTGGGAGAAAGAAGCATGTAAATACGAACAGTTCTGAAAAGGATTCAGCACGAAGGATTACTTCTACATGATAGTGAAACTGGCTAAAACAACGTTTGAAACAAGAAACCGCTTTTTATTACACTTGTCAACTGGAGAAAGGCCCTTGACTTAGCCTAAGCATTTCTTGACGTTTTGGAAAGCCAGCGCGTCCTTACTCAATAAATGAATACCCTAAATGAACCTTTTGTGATTTACACAACTTTACAGCTAGAATATCACCATTCTATAACAGCATCAATGCAAACGTGAAGAAAATGGACCGATAAGAATCAAGGATTAGCCATCCGAAGCGAGCCTTGGAATACCTCTACTGTATTTGTGAAAAATTCAGGTTGAATAAGGAGGAGACGATTTTGAGTAAAAAAACAGTTTCACTTTTGGAGCCCCAATAGGGTTAAATAGGGAAACTGTCTCCAAGAGATGTAGCTATATTTATCTAGTCGACGAGTCACAGCGATGGATTAGTTAGCTGTAGAGCTCAGCTGCATAAGTATGCTCGCCGCTTGTAGAGCCTTCAAGGCACTGACAATACAGCGAAAAAAACTAAAAACGGTGGAATACCTATCTACGTTTTCGATCTTTGATCCTTTTTGCTTTAGCGTACATCTGATCGGAATGAATGATCGAACTCAGCGCTATTGAACGTAATGGATATCGCAATGATAAGAGTGTTACTCATCTCACAAATGGGAAAAGCAATGAGAAATTCCGACTACGCTATCGATCGAGTTTGTTACTCCTTAGGCTAGGCTCCTTTATGCACGGCGAATTGTCGAAAAGAGAATGGGCCAAGACCAGGATGAGTCAGAATGACAACAGTATGACAAGGGTGTAAACGAATGGATGCTTCGGGATGTCATAAATCCCTTCTAACGATTATCCATGCCGAGGATAAATGGAGGTCGGGGTTTAGAATATCGTCACCCCATTCAATCACCTCCAAACAGTGCTCAATGAAGTCGAATGCGCGGCGCATTCTAGGGACTATTCAACACCGAGAACTTCATCCTTCATCCTTTATGTGTTTGCTAATTCAATACCGGATTCTGCAAGACGCACTGCCACCGTGGAAGTAGATCTTATTGGATGGCTATAAATCAAGAACCATTCTTTATAAGAGAGAACTACTGAGTGAGAATACTTCACTTAGCTGCTCTACACTACTGTATTCCATTTGAACAAAAAAGGAAACTCCTGTGGAAGAACAAACAGCTATGGACAATCAACTCGGGTTAAGGCGGCCCTGAAGAAGGCAAAGGCGCCAAGACGTTAGCTGAATAAAATCTTTTAAAAAGCTCGTGTTAGCTTAACAGTTAAACGAAAAACTTATTGTCTATGCTAAGGTTATTTTTTTTAGGTTTTTTTAATAGTTAAAAGAGAGTTCCTTTTGCATTATAAAAGCGTAAGCCGTTTTCGTTTATGGACAGTGAAGCTCTGAAATTGTCGGTGTTGATCAAATCAATCCTTGGAGGATGCGCCATGCATTCGACTTCACTGAGTATCGTTGAATGTGATTGAATGCATTCGAAGTCTAGCTTTTCCAACATTTACAGCGGCGGAGTGCATGTAGGCGTACGCTATCTTGGACACGGGCTGCTCAAATTCTATGGCAATCATTGGCTCATCAGTTACCTAAAACGTTTTTAGACACCGTGAATCAGTTTAAATGTCTTCCAAATAGTGTCCTCTTGCAAGTTCTCGAATAGTTGCTTGTCTATTTGACGTGAATGGGGCAAACAAAACCAATCCATTCGTTCGTTTCACTTCGTTTTCTTGAGATTTAGCCGAAGACCAATCTTTCCACACGCTTTATGAAAGTCTGCAAGCAAAGGCTCCGCTTTGCTAACGTCTGGTGTTGAAAGGACGAGGTCATGAGCAAAGCGAACGTGATGTATCTTCCGACCATCGATTTTCACTTCCACATTATCAAATTCCAATGTTCACATGACGTCCTGGAGGGTGGCTGTAAATAATTTTGGCGAGATTGTATCGACTTGCCGAACTCCTCTTTTGACGTCAACGTTAATGTCGTTGTAAAATAACCAAATTTGGTTGTGAAATTTTTGTACAACCCACGAAGAATCTTTACGTGCTGAGTAGGGAATCCTTGACTGCCAAGGGCTTCCATGACTGCTTCTATTTCAATTGAATCGAAGGCCTTTTGTAAATCGATGAAAGTGAGACAGAGCGGTCTTTTGTATTCTTGTGATACTTCAATGAGACTTGTTAACGTGTGAATGTGGTCCACCGCTCTAAATTTCTTTCGAAACCTTGTTTGCTCACATGGCTGTCCTTCTTTTAGTGTTCTGTCAATTCTATTCAAGATAACTCGAGTGAAAAGTTTGTAGAGGACAGACACCAAGCAGATTGGGCGATAGTTGCCTTTATCGTGTAGGTCGCCCTTCTTGAACAACAACACGGTCCTGCTGATCTTTCACTGAGTAGGGACCTTGCATTCAGACAGATAACGTGTGAAGAGCCGAGCCAGTGTGGTTACTAAGACTGGCGGAAGGTTCTTCAGGTGTTCTGATCTTATCCTCTCCGGACCCGGTGCTGTTCCACTTTTCTCCGACGAGATGGCATGTCGGATTTCGTAAGGGAGAACCGGTGAAACAACATATCAATCCTCATTTATTTTATAAGACCGGAGGTGGACGTGGCTATCGAAGAGATCTGAGTACTATTCGTGGACGATTTTTTCCATTGCCTTTCTGGACGCTGCTATTGTTCCGTCAGGGCGTCGGAGTGCAATCATCTTGGTCTTGTAATTGGCGAAGCTTCGGCGAGCTTTGCTAGTGCTTTTCCCAACCTCTGCAGCTTCGACCATTACTGCTGCTCTTCTCTCTTTAAGATCTTCTTTCATCGCCCGTCTGCATTGTTTCGCAAGCTCGGACGTTAGTTCGTGGTTTTTTGCAGGTCGTGCGATTCCACGCTTGCGTATTAGCTAGAGAGTTTCTGGAGACAGACGTCTCTTGGTAAAATTCGAACTCTCAGCTTTCATGGCGCTAACGTGAAGATGTTCAATAAGCCGACCGTATTCCTCGTCGATGTTGTCGACAACGGCAACTTCCTAACAGCCGACTTGTGAGTTGAATAAGTCCCAGTTTGCAGTGGTTGTGGGACTTCGGTTTTTGAATTTAGCGACTTTTTGTCCTTTACGCGAGAAATAAAATCTTGCACGAAGGAGGCGGTGGTCTGGTCTTTGTAGAATTTTGGGACAACAGCGACATCGTTTAGGAAAAACTTTATATTTACTATGATGTGGTCTATTTCGTTATGGTACTCTCCATTGGAAGATTCCCACGTCTAGCGTTGACGGTGAGGCTTCTGGAATTGTAAGTTACCATGGACGTAGGTACAGATCGTCACCATAGTTCTGCGTGATCCATGCAGCTTCCATTGGCCCTTAAATTTTAGCAGCCTCTCCGTACTCGTGCTACGGAACCTTGCGAAACTGGAGGCTCTTTCGGGGTCAGCGGAATGAGGCTGGTTTTTTTAATTGTGTTTAGCATTTTGATACCCACGTATAGCTTGCTAGGCTCTGAATGTTGGGGCTTGGTATACTCACGAGTAGCTTGCCAGGTTCTACCAGAGTAGACATAGAGCTTGTTTGTTGTAGGCGACTCCTTACCGCCTCCCGTATACTTTCCTGTCATTTGATTGTTGGTTTTTGGCCGAATTGGCTCGTAGAATACAATCCGCATAAAGCCAGAACGCACTCAGACACGCATGCATGAATACGCCTAGCAAATGCGAAAAGGATGCGCCAAATCGGCGTAGCAGGAACAGGAGAGCCCATCCTCTGGATCCACCTGCGTCTCAGGGAAGCAAAGGTTGCTTTTGGTCCGCCGTTAACCCCCTATCCGCCACCTGGGGACGCGCCACGTAACCTCGCGACTAACCGGCTCGAGATCCCTCATATGAGGAAGATCCGTGGATCATCTCCATAAGGACATGATTTTCTTACAACCGGTAAAAATTGTGCCTGTTATTCGTCAACAAGAACGTTGTAGTGGCTTATTTTGATCAGTAAATTTTCTAATGAGCTGAGATGTGAACCAATTTAAGGGTACAGGTTGAAATCCTGCACTAATTTCCGAAAAACCTGATGATAATATTATTTGCAATAAAAGCAAATGGAAAGAATAGATAGAATAAACACACCACATAATGTATTTTTTCATTGATAAGATAGCAGGAGATTGATAAACAGCATTAGTCGGCTGACTTTTCGACGCTTTGGCCTTCCTCCGACGATGAGCCGATGAGCCAAGTTCGACAATAAATTATAATAACAATTGTTAGGAAATTAATAAAATAATAACAAAATATGATAAAAAACGCCATCAAGGTAGTGTATAAAATGGTAACATTTAAAAATTTTTGCAAAATTGCATATCGAAGTCAACAAAAGATTCCTCTCAACAGTTCACCGCCTCATTGTGGCTGCGAGGTGTTCTTGGTTGTCGGGTTGCGAGGTATAGCAGAAGAATTCATCTCCCCAGCAGCGTCTCCCAACCTGAGGAGTCCGGCGTTTCCATCATAAAGCCCAGCTAAGAGTAAACCAATACCAGGGTCGACCACTGTCTTGGTATCAAACTAGCCGTGTGGTGGCAAATCTCCCTATGATCCACAAGGGTGGCAGCTGCCTGTGATGGTGACGACCTGGGGCATATTTTGACTACGCGGACCTCGAGACCCAGAAAAGCACAGTGGCTAAACCAGCAAAACTCTGAAAATTTGAGATTATGCTTTGGCCAGCACAACCAGTGAGGACGGGTTGTCCAACGAGCCAAGTAAATAAGTATCAAAGTCAACGAAAGATTGAAACGTAAACAAAACCAAATCTGTTTTAGTAGATTTCGCCCTTTTTGCTGCCGTTTGCGCCACATTTTCATTTAAAGCGTTAGCCATTTCCAATTAGCCTAAAAATCATAACGTATACAATTAGAAGTCAAAATTTTAGATAATCTCATTCAACAATTGTTCAAAATTGGCGTGAAGGTATGGAGGGACGCCACCTGCATCGACTTCGTGGAAGACAAAAATGGCTTGTCTTACATTCCACAATTAAAGAAATAACAAAGTTTTTTACTCCAAATGATTTTCAGCACGAGACAAAGTCGAGGTAGTCGATGAACCGCAGGCGTTCTCCGAGGTTGGTCGACGTGGCGGAGTTCAGCACCTCTCCATTGGAAATTTGACGCCGACGGTAAGACGCGTGCAAGCAGGAGCTCTAAGATTACCATCTTTCACCAATATTTTTATCTTGTTAAGTTATTAACCCAGAAAATCAGGAAGATGTCGATTAAGGTAGGGATAGCTGTGCACGAGATTGGTCATACGCTTGGATTATTTCATACAATGCAACGATACGATCGCGACCGCTTCATTAATATCGTCGTGAAAAATATTAGAGTAGGTCATCAAAGAAGCATTTTTGACCATGATTTAAGAGAAGATTACTCACAATGTTGCTTTGGCCAAACCTGCTATCGGAGTTCGAAAAACTGAATCAGAGCTACGCTGATGTCTACGGACTAACTTACGATTACGGAAGCATTATGCACTACGATGAACTAAGGTTTGTAAAATGTGCTGGGAATTCTTTAGCAGCGCTTTTGAGAATCGTTGCATTTCTCAGTTATTCTGCAAACGGTCGTCCCACCATGATCGCCAGAGATCTTCGATATCAAAAAACGATGGGATCTGATCTGATTTCTTTTTCAGACATTTTCATGATCAATGAACATTATGGATGCAACGGTTGGTCTTACAACCATTTTTGTTAGAACTCGATAGCACCGAAAATTCTAATTGTTTAGCAAAATGCAACAAATCCATTTCCGCGAAGTGTGCGAACGATGGCTATCCTCACCCACGGAACTGTTCCATGTGTATTTGTCCAAGTGGATACGGCGGCATTCTGTGTGATCGGAGGGTAAGGAGAAACGTTAAGAATAGCCGTAAGTCCAACAAAGGAAGAAAACTGGATTTGCTTCAGCCGCCGGGATGTGGAAAAGACCTCTTTGCAACAAACCGAATGCAAAAAATCGCTTGTAAAGTAGGCACTGGAACCAGTACTAGGATTCAGTTCTCCTTTTGCAATTATATGATCACGGTAGAACTATTCGAATAAAAATTGTTGCTTTGATCACGATAAATCTTCCATCAGGCTCCTGAAGGAAAGAAAATCGCGCTCGAAATTCAGTCGATCTCTCAAGGGTATGACCAAAGCGGATGTCTAAAAGGTGGGGTTGAGGTCAAAGCTCAAACGGATCAGAAGCTGACGGGTTACCGGTGAGAGTGTATTTCCCAAAATTCCACTAACTCTGACACAATTCCACATGTTGTTCTTTCAGTTTTTGTTCGATGAAGGGCAGCCTTGGGCCCATTGTCTCCAATTCCAATCGACTGCCAGTGATCCTATTCAACAGAGTGGGAATCATGAATGTAGTTGTCACCTATAGATACATTGATTAGACAACAGGAAGTCTTAGCTCTTGAAATACGTTTTGCTTGCTCGTCCAGTTGATTCGAAATGAAAGGTCTTTAAAGAAATCTGAAGCACGTTATGCATTGAAGACCGTGCTTAGGAAAAGAAACTACTATTTGTTTTTCTGGAAGTTAAAAAAATTGACTTCTACTCGATTTGAGCATGTTATTCGATGTATGCTTAAAATTAAAGCTGAAAGATATTCTATACAATAGATTTCGAAAAAAAAAAGAAAGTGGAGGAACTATTTTCTTTAACATAAGAATTGCTCAAAGAGGGAAAATCACTGAGTTCGTTGATGTACACGTTTGCTTTCATTATCAGCATGTAGCCAGTTTAAATTTTACCAGGCGGCAGCTGGGAACATAGAAGATATAATACCAAACTCGTGTTTGCTTACTGTAGAAAAACACTAAACATAAAAGATACTTTGGGGAACACCATCTTGTCATGCTGGACTATATTCCTGTTGCTCGCGTGGTGCACGTGGTTTCTTGTAAACAATGTGGAAACAGGATTACATTGAAAAAGTGGATTGACTTCGTTTTCAAAAAAACTCCTAGAAGCATAAACTATTACAACTAACAGAGAAGTATTTCAATAGGAAGAAGACGAAACTTGGACGACTCGTCCTCATAGTTGTAAGGTGCCAGCATGATCTGCATTTTTCGGAGTTTTACTGGCTTAGCCACCGTGTTTCTCTGGAATCCCGAGGTCGCTTAGCCAAAGTCTGCCCCAGGTCGTCCCCACAACCACAGGCTGTCGTAGCCCTTGCGGATCAGAAAAAGATTTGCCACCATGCGACTAGTTTGATGCCAGTGCGGTGGCAAATCGTGGTATTTGGTTTACTTTTGGCTGGGCTTACTAGTAAAAACGCCACACTCTTCAGCTTAGAAGACTCTACTGGGTGGGGATGAATTCCCCCACTGCACATCGCAGCCCGACAACCAGCCACAATGAGGCGGTAAACCGTTGAGAAGCGCATAAGACAAAAAGACAATGACAAAGACGATTTTGCAATAAAACACATTCCATACACGGAATTCGAATACATCAGCGAGCAGGGACGATTTTTGCGGAAAAAGAATTCGGCGATTCATAGAAAGTATTTCTCAACAACAGTTTTCATTTCCTCCCTCGAAGCTTTTATTTTTTCCTTTAAGAGAATTTTCAAATTTGGGATTTTGTTTAAAAAAACGAAAAATGTTTGAACTGTTTTCTAAAGGAAGTCGAAAAAGTCAGCTAGCCAGCTCACCTTGCGCCGTACATTATTTCAAAATTTCAAATACGATACTGCCCAAAGATAGTTTTCAGAGGGCATCTGTCTCCTTATTTCTTGTTACAACTAACTTGTAAGATATAGAAGAAAAAAACGGAAACGAAATTACCCATGCGCGAAGAACAGGAATGGTGCAAAATTCACAGTGCTTCTGTTCGTCTGGCTACATTTGCATGAAACCAACCACACTGCAGGAAATTTTTGCAAAGTTCTAGGAAATATTTGACAATGTCGTCAGCAAGCAAACAATGCAACGATTTAACAAAGGAAGCCCTGTAATTAAAGCTCTTTATTGAATTTGCAAAGCAAGTGAGTAAATTCTTGATAAAGTGCCTTTTCACAGAGAGCGGATCGAATCCCACCGTTGGAAACGTCGCCAACAACAGCTACATCAATTCTGCATGAAATTTTTACGCTTGCTATTAATTTCGTTTTGTAGGGCTACGTATTTAAAAGCTACTATGAGTTATCGAAAGGTTGCTTCATTTGCGGCCACCAACTGTGAAACCGCACTCGGAACAGTAATACCGTAGTGATAGTGGGATATCTGCAAAACCGGATCGTAGGTGTCTGTGATGGAGATCGAAAACGCTATTACCCTTTCCAGGGGTTAACACGTTCACAACCACACGATGCGCGTCGCTCGTTTCGCCTTTCGCTCAGCCACTCTTCTATTTACCAGCCATTAGCAATCACCCGTGAGTGCGATTGATCCGGGGAGCATAAATCTGCATTGAACCCAGTTAAGCTGAGGTAGAGGGCTAAGCTAGAGCTTTGCAAAAATTTCCTGCAGTGTGGTTGGTTTCGTGCAAATGTAGAATGTAGCCAGACGAACAGAAGCACTGTGAATTTTGCACCATTCCTGTTCTTCGCGCATGGGTAATTTCGTTTCCGTTTTTTTCTTCTATATCTTACAAGTTAGTTGTAACAAGAAATAAGGAGACAGACGTTAGCAAAGCGGAACCTTTGCTTGCAGACTTTCATAAAGCGTGTGGAAAGATTGGTCTTCGACTAAATCTCAAGAAAACGAAGTGAAACGAACGAATGGATTGGTTTTGTTTGCCCCATTCACGCTCAACAAAACGAATATCTTCGAATGTGACCGTTCTGTGTTGTTTTTGAAAAGTGCTTTTTCATGTGTGAAATATGCGAGGAGTATCACCTGTATCACCTGTAGTACCGTTGATCGTCGAATGACTCGAGCGGGAGCCAATAAACCCACTATTTTTCCATGTCTCATGCAAGAGTAGCCCAGGGTTTTGCTTGGATTGGAAACTCGTCGAGCATCATATCTTTTTTCTAAGCTTTTCGTAGAGAACTCTGACCATCGGGTGGATGGCCTTCCTGCAGTACGTTTGACACCCGAGGAATCCAGTCACTAACAGCTCTTGTCCATCGGTTATCATTCATACGCATTACGTGTCCAGCCCACCTTGTTCTCGACTGTTTGGCGTATGGAACGGCATCTTTGATTTTCGATCGTTGACGTAGATCGGAGCTTCGGATCCCATCCCTTACTTGGGTGAATCGGGAAACTCCTAGCATCGTCCCTTCGACTGCGCGTTCGATAATGCTGAGCGATCTTTTATCCTGCTTACGTAGCGACCAGGTTTCTGACGCATACGTTAAGGTAGGAAGAACCGTTGAGTCGAAAAGGTGGGCACGGAGTCGGGTGTTCTTTGCTCTCTTCACTACATCCTCGTTGCCCTTCAAAGCTCCCCAAGCCGCTCGTTTCCTTCTGCTCAGTTCTGAAGCCAAGACGTTCATCGTATTGATTTCCCGACCTAGACAGACATAACTGGAGCATTCGAAGATATTCGTTCTGTTGAGCGTGGATGATGCAAACGAAACCAATGCGTTCTTCATAAACATCGTTTTCTTGAGATCTAGTCGATGACCAATCTTTCCACACGCTTCTTCAAAGTCTACAAGCATACGTTCCGCTAGGCTAATGTCTAGTGTCTTAAGGACGATATCATAAGCAAAGGGAAGGTGATTTATCTCCCGACCATTGATTTTCACTCCCAAATTATCCCATTGCAATGTTCGCATGACGTTCTGGAGGGTGGCGGTAAATAATTTTGGCGAGATTGTATCGCCTTGCTTAACTCCTCTTTTGACGTCAACGTTAATGTCGTTGTAGAATGGTGAATTTTTGGTCGTGAAATTTTTGTACAGTTCATGAAGAAACTCTACGTTCTGAGTATGGGGTCTTTGACTACCAAGGGTTTCCATGACTGCTTCTGTCTCAATTAAATCAAAGGCCTTCCGTAAGTCGATGAGAGTGAGACAGAGCGGGCTTTTCTACTCCCGCGATACTTCAATGAGCCATGTTATCGTGAGAATGTGGTCCATCATACTAAAACCATTTCGAAACGCTGCTTGCTCGCATGGCTGTCCTTCGTCCAGTGTTCTGTCAATCCTGTTTAAGATGACTCGAGTAAAATGTTTGTAGACGATGGACAACAAGCAAATTGGGCGATAGCTGCCTATATCGTGTAGGTCGCTCTTCTAGAGCAACAACACGGTCTCGCAGGTCTTCTACTGAGTAGGGACCTTGCATTCAGACAGGTAACGTGTGAAGAGCCGAGCCATTGTGTTTACGAGGACTGGCGAAACGTTCTTCAGATGTTCTGATTTTATCCTCTCCGGACCTGGCGCCCTTCGCTTGGCGATTTTTCATCGACGAGATGGTATATCGAATTTTGGAAGGGATAACCGATGGTGCAACATATCCAACCTCTTTTATTTTATGTGACGGGAGGTGGACGTGACTATCAAAGAGATCTGAGTAGTATTCGTGGATGATATTCTCCATTGCCTTTCTGGACGCTGTTATTGTTCCGTCTGGGCGTCGGAGTGCAATCATCTTGGTCTTGCAATTGGCGATGCTTCGGCGAGCTTTGCGAATGCTTTTCCCATCCTCTGCAGCTTCGACCATTACTTCTGCTCTTCCCTCTTTATGATCTTCTTTTATCGCCTGTCTACATTGTGTCGCAAGCTCGGACGTTAGTTCGCGGTTGCCTGCAACTTGTGCGAATCCACACTGGCGTTTTATCTCGAGAGTTTCTGGAGACAGACGTCTTTTTGCAGTTGCTAGTGGAAAATAGGCGTTTGAGTGAGTTGTCGGCACCGAATAGCCACTAGCTTTAAGCAGAATGCTCAACTTCGTGAGAAGACGCCACGCGGGACTTATCGGGTTGTCATAGGGCAATACCTCAAAGTTGGGTAATTATACCGTTAATAAACACAAATGCAACATCAATACAACATTAATATCGACGGAGAACTACTGGTAGACAAAAAAGGCGAGTTGAAGGTTATGAGGTGCTGTACCTACTATTGAAGTGTTACAAAGGCAGAAGAGTATTGTAAATAATACTATTAAAACATTAGCATTATGATAACAGCAACTTGACAACAATGACGAGTAAAGGGATGTAGATGACGGCGCCCGCACTGGCGCGTACAGTAGCCAAGATGCCGATGGCTAGAACAACAGAAGAGTGAGATGCAGAAGAGTAGGCAAGAGTAAGAGTGCAATAGGCTATGCTAGAAATCTTATGTACAGCGGTTATGTGCACTTCCACATTGATAGATGAGGATAGCAAGTTATCTAAGTTTCGATGGTTGAAGTGACTACGAACGAGATGAAACATCTGAGGAACACGGTCAGGCGGCTGGTCTTGGATAACGATATGTTTGCATACGTGAAGTTTGAGCATCGATGGGTGCCACCATTGCCTAAGATATCATGGGCCAGAAAGATAAAGACTGAGAAATGATAAGCCTAAAGCGGCTTAACAAATACACAGCATAATATGGCTGGTACATGCCACCGATGGCGTTTCAGACAGAACGCATTTGAGGATAACTGCGGCTACTGACAACGCACCGCAGATCAACTGATGAACAATGAACATTGAAACGTGGACGAGGATCAGGATAATGATGAGGATATACTGGGGTGATGGAAAGCGTGGCGTAGTTGCGATAATCCTAAACTAATGTACAATTCGCAACTGTCATTTAATAATGATATGATAAAGTTATGTACAATAATGACTACGTGCAGGATGACTTAACGATAATCTGCATTGGTGACATGCGAGATCAATACGGTACGGATCTAAGGGCGGACGAACCCTGACAGGAGCGAGTCCGAATAGCAATTCACGAGGCTATTTATATGCGATTGGAGAAGGCGGTATTTGGCACAGGTCCAGCTTCTTTACCGAAACCATTCCTCGGCTACCGTTTCGAAAGCCTCTCCAGCCCAAAGAGCAGCTGGCGAAAGTCGCAAACATCCTCGTGCCCTTTTTGTTATTGTACGCATAATGAGCTTTTCATTACTTCACGCATAATGCTCTTTGGACAGTAACAGCTAACAAAAGTACAGATCGTAAAAATAGATTTGCATAGCAGGA
>MQTX01000582.1:6737-18280 GCA_009735665.1 Angiostrongylus cantonensis | reverse complement strand
AAAGATTTTTTTAATATACGGAGATTCCACGTTTAATAAACATGGAAAACAACACAAAAAGAAATCGAGCAGAACGAAGCACTGTGGTTACATTTGGGGATCACAGAAAAACCACTGATGATCAAATGACGAACATAGACATCTGTGTTTTCATCTAAAGGATAAAGGATAAAGCTCTCGGCGTTGATCATTCCATGAGGGATGCGCCATGCATTCGATTTCATTAAGCATCATCGGAGGTGATTGAATGCATATCTGGCCTTTACAATGACTCACGGTGACCGGCCAATGTATCGAGCCAGTGCTGCTATCCTCCCGGACAAGTCTGGTACCAATTTGCCGACCCCGGAGGGATGGAAGGCTTGGTGGGCCATGGGCGCATTTCACGTGCACGCCGCAGTGGTTCCTCCAACCACTGCACCACACGCTCCCTGTTTTCATCTAAGCATCTCTTAATCGAGAATCTAAAACAACGAGGAAACAATCGCAAACCAGATGTTGACACAAAACCCATCTAAGAGCCATTTCAACTTATTGTCCATCATTTGAAAAGGATTTCAAAAGCAAATACGGGAAAATTGAACACCTATTGGGTCACAGTTGCATAGCTTCTAGGCTTAGAAATATCAGTTGTTTCTACGCTTCAGATCTTATTACAGACATGTCCTTCTTTATTTATTTATTAGAACGCATAAGTTGCTTTCACTAATGATCATGCGTCCACTGTTCTTTTGATTCTGATCCATGTTCTTGATGAATATCGAACCATGTTAAACGCATCACCAGAGGTGTAGACAGAGCTACACATAGAATAACATTGCTTTTATCCAGTTGCTGAGACACATTTCAGCTTATGAAGATCTACGAGACCATGGATCATCTACGTAAAGCGCATCCTAACAGCGCGTATGTGATTAAGTCTTTCGGCTTTACACGAAAGTGTAAGATGACTCCGCAATGCAAGCCATCTTTTAACTCCTTATACAGCACCACGTAGCAATAAACAGGTGTGGCTTTTATATGCAGAAACTCATGGACTTCTTGGTAGGCCGTGGGCGCATTTCACGTGCGGGCCGCAGTGGCCCGCCAGGTCGATGATGTTGTATCTTGTCCTTCTTGCTTGCATGAGCAAGTCTTCTTTCCAGGACTCGGATGCAAATGTACGTGCATTGTAAGTACAGATCGTCACCATAGTTCTTCGTGATCCAGGCAGCTTCCATTGACCTAGAGATTTTAGCAGCCTCTCCGCACTCGTCCTACCCAACGCTGCGAAATGCACCACACGCTCCCTGTTTTCATCTAAGCATCTCTTAATCGAGAATCTAAAACAACGAGGAAACAATCGCAAACCAGATGTTGACACAAAACCCATCTAAGAGCCATTTCAACTTATTGTCCATCATTTGAAAAGGATTTCAAAAGCAAATACGGGAAAATTGAACACCTATTGGGTCACAGTTGCATAGCTTCTAGGCTTAGAAATATCAGCTGTTTCTACGCTTCAGATCTTATCACAGACATGTCTTTTTTTATTTATTTATTAGAACGCATAAGTTGCCTTCACTAATGATCTTGCGTCCACTGTTCTTTTGATTCTGATCCATGTTCTTGATGAATATCGAACCATGTTAAACGCATCACCAGAGGTGTAGACAGAGCTACACATAGAATAACATTGCTTTTATCCAGTTGCTGAGACACATTTCAGCTTATGAAGATCTACGAGACCATGGATCATCTACGTAAAGCGCATCCTAACAGCGCGTATGTGATTAAGTCTTTCGGCTTTACACGAAAGTGTAAGATGACTCCGCAATGCAAGCCATCTTTTAACTCCTTATACAGCACCACGTAGCAATAAACAGGTGTGGCTTTTCTATGCAGAAACTCATGGACTTCTTGGTGGGCCGTGGGCGCATTTCACGTGCGGGCCGCAGTGGCCAGCCAGGTCGATGACATTGTATCTTGTCCTTCTTGCTTGCATGAGCAAGTCTTCTTTCCAGGACTCGGATGCAAATGTACGTGCATTGTAAGTACAGATCGTCACCATAGTTCTTCGTGATCCAGGCAGCTTCCATTGACCTAGAGATTTTAGCAGCCTCTCCGCACTCGTCCTACCCAACGCTGCGAAATTGGGGGCTCTTCCGGGGTCAGGGGTATGAGGTCCGTTTTTTTTTTACTGTGTTTAGCATATTTGATGCAAACGTATAGCTTGCTGGGCTCTAAACGTGGGGGCTAGTTATACTCACGGGTAGCTTGCGAGGTTCTCCCAGGGTAATCATTGAGCTTATTTTTTGGAGGCGGCTCCTAACCGCCCATATTATTCCCTGTCTCTTTATTGCAGGCTTTTCGCCGAGTTGACTCGTAGAATACAGTCTGCATTAGCAAAAATGCTCCCACACACGCATACATGAGTACGCGTAGCAAATACAGAAAGTATGTGCCAAATCGGCTCAGCAGAAACAACGAATCCATCCCTGGATCCACCTACGTCTCAGGGAAGCAAAGGTCGCCTTTAGTCCGCGATTAGCGACCTATCCGCCACCTGGAGACCTGCCACATGGCCTCGTGACTTACCGGCTCCAGATGCCTCATGTGGAGGAAATCCGTGGTATCCATGCAAGATAAAATATCACTTTCACCTCTCTTTCAAGCTTTCGCCTGCATTTCCACCGTTTTTGCCCACTTTTTTAATGTTGATTTTTTTCGTTGAATATTTTTTGAGATAACTGTTGAAAATATGCCTTCTCGGTTCTATTTCTATACTTCTTCACATCTACCTTCAGGGGGAACAAGCATTCAACATGGTTCATACCCGACTGTGGCAATTCTCCTTAGGTGAGTTTCAGCATTCCCCTTGATGCCCATCTGTGAGACAGCTTTTAAAAGGTTGTATATTAATGGAATCGCTTGGCGACACTATTAAAGTAGTGCTTGCTTACAAGCTCCTTACAACTCAAGAAAATAGATTCACCGACGCCGTTCACACAAAGGAGAGACAGTTGGAAATGAAAAGAGTCAGTCAGTCTAAACGGCTGTGAAAAGAACACTGCCCCATTGAGCAATGGAAAGGAATTCGCCAAAAGTGTCGACGTTGTCTGTCATTAATGTCCGCCAACTTGCGAGTATTCTAGCAAACAGGCCTTCGTTAAGTCGAGGAGTGGGGAACGGCGAGAGTTAATCACCAGAAAACGCGTTTTGAGCGAGAAAAGCGCATAAAACCGCCGCACCACTCGATGTGGATGAGTTGATCGTCCGGACGCTATTCTCGGCCTCCGAACGCGATTTTTGCGCAGCTTTCGCTATTTCCCGCCGGCTGTCACGTAGTCACCTCCACTTGCTTCGTTTTCGTACTATCCGCGTTTTTGCTTCAGATTCCGAAAGCGCGCTGACGATTAATCTTTTTCGAGGAAATTTCCCAATTTTCATTTCCTTTCTGTTAAAATTTCAATGGTTTTTCGGCTTCTACATCGTCCTTGAGCGGTCGGTTACTTTTACATTCCTACTTTCTTTTCTGATTTCGGTTTCAACACCTTTCCGAATCAAATAGTAGGAAGACCGAGCGAAGGATCCGACGCCGAAAACACACCTCTCTCTGATCCACATCGTGGTGAAGACCTGGATACGCCCTTGCAAGGTTAAGTCAGGACTCCAGGGAGGACCAAGTTGCACTACTAGCAATAGGCCAGCCTCAGTACCCCGCACACTGGGTGCTCCCGTCTATGACGTCAGGCGGTGAGACGACCGGCGAGAGGTCAGAAAATCTCGGGTTGCGCAGGACGTCATTAGAACCGGATCTGACAAGCACACGTACGACACGCCATGGAGATTGTTTCTTACTATGCACGTATAATTCCAGAACACTCTCCACAGACGCCGATTTTCACGCCCTTCTTGCAGCTGCAGATCGCATTAAATTTCATGTGATCGCACTACAAGAAACAAAAATCAGGAAGACCGACATATGCCAACTAAACAACGGGACCCTTGTGAATTGTGAAGAAAAAGTCCCGTCACGAAATGTCGGCGGCGTAGGCTTTGTCGTCCACCCGTCCACTGTCCATCTCGTCGACTCATACGAGATCCTTTCCCCTCGCATATCCGTCCTCCGTCTTCAACTGCCGCATCATAAGAAGATCACCGTCACCAACTGCTACTCACCAACCGACGCAGCTGATGAGTATGGAATAAATGCGTTCTGCTATCAGTTGGAGGAAGTCATCCGCAATGATAAAGCTTATCATAAATTTGCTGTCGGAGACTTCAACGCTAGAATAGAAAAGGCCAACGAGAGCGAATACAGGATCGGAAAATATGGATTAGGAGGAAGAAATGAGAATGGCAACCGTCTCGCAGGACTCCTGTCAGCAGCACGTCTCTTCCATGGAAACTCGTTTTTCAAGAAGAAAGATAGCCGCCACTGGACATGGGAATCTCCTAACGGTATGACTCATGCGGAGATCGACCATATTCTGACAAACAGAAGATGGTGCCTACTTGAAACATCGGTAGTCCCGCCATTCTGTACTGGTTCTGATCACCGCCTTCTTCGCGCGAAGATTCAATTCAGCCGCAAGCTGGAAAAGAACTCTCTTCATCAACCACGGGGAAAAAGTCTAGCTCTATATGACAAGATTATTCTGAACGAAGTCCTATCCATACGTGACTGGCAGATTAAAGAAGAGCCGACCGAAGACTACAAACTTCTTGTCGAAGGACTGAAAAGCTGTGCCGAATCCGCTTCAGCTTGATCCCACTGCAACATGCTTAGCGCAACTAGTAATAAACGCCAGCTGCAGGAGAGCTCTGCAGGAAGATCTACAGCGGTACAAGCAGAATAAACTACTGGAAGCAGCAGAGAAAGGAAACAGTCTGAAAAGATGCCGTCGGGACTTATGTGATTACAATGTTCCGCTGTCAGCTCTGATGAACGAAGATGGGATCGTCAAAACTTTCCTCCATGATATAGAATTAATAGCGGAAATGTTCTACACCAACCTTTTCCGCTCCACAATCCCCGTCCCGGACCCTAATATCCCCGCTGGAGAAACACCACTTGGAATATATCAAGGACATTGGATGAGGCGCAACCAGTCGAACAAGCAGGATTTCGAAAAGGCTTTTGCTGCATGGACCACATCCAAACCGTGTCCAGGGTCGTCGAAGTCTGTCGGAAATACCACTTGCCTCTAGTCCTAACCTTTGTCGACTATGAAAAAGCGTTTGACAGTGTCGAAACGAATGCAATCCTATCAGCACTCGTCGACCAAGGAGTGGACCCGTCCTACATAAGAACTCTGTCCGACTGTTATCGGAACTGTACTACGGAAATACAGCTTTTCCATCGACCACTTACCATACGCGTAGGAAAAGGGATTCGACAGGGCGACACAATATCGCCAATGCTGTCGGGGTCCGCACAATTCGTGAAGACGGACCGTCCAAGTATCCAAGTATCCTGTCAAAATAGCAACGGAAAAAATTTTTTCAGCACTTACCCGAGCAGCAGTTGTAATTAAATCGTGAGTTTGGATGGATGAATGGGATGGAACAATTCGTGAAGACGGACCGTCCAAGTATCCAAGTATCCTGTCAAAATAGCAACGGAAAAAATTTTTTCAGCACTTACGCGAGCAGCAGTTGTAGTTAAATCGTGAGTTTTCTACTCTGGATGAAATATGTAATGATAGCAAATGCAGCAGTCGTTAAATGGTAGAAAAGGAATAGGACTTGCATTAACACGTAGTGATTTCGAAACCTGTGAAGACTGTGTATAAAAGAAGAATTTTGTTCCTCATCTGCACCGCAATTACGTTTTATTTGAAAGGAAAACTGCGGTGTTCAGATGTTCTCGTTTAGCAGTGGGATCAGAAATCGCCCAACCCAGGTATCCCCGACAAATCTATTGCTTTCTTTTCCGAGGTTTTAACTACTTTCTTTATTCCACTGTTATCTAGATTCTGCCAGCAACTATTGTAGTCAAAACATTCACCGAATTCACTTGATAGCTACCGTGATTGTCAATTTGATTTCAGTTTCTTTACATTCCTGACTGGTGACCTTCGAAAAATTTTATCTAAGAACCAACATGAAAGCTATTTTCTACCGGATCCTATGCTTCTACACGGTCATCGCTGCGTTCTACATGAACGAAATGCCGAAGAGACCTCTCATCAACGATTCTCAACGGATTAATGAAATGTTTACACCTGCATGTACGGCGGAAACTCCCAAATCACCCGAAATCTGCGATATTCCTTTTGATCGAATGAACTTAAGCACAGGTGCGGCCATTCTTTGTTTCACAGGCTGTTCTATCATTGCTTAATTCTTGGAAAATCACTTAGTACTCTAAAATTCAAAACTGTGATTGCAGAAGTGGTCATTGGAATAAACGAGTTTAGTTGCATGAATGACGTGAATCAGCTATTTTATAGCAAATGCTCCTATCGCAGCAAATCCACCCCATGGGGATGGTGCGACCTTTCGCCCGAGGTAGTACTTTCTAAGCATTTTGTTCCTCTGCACTCAAGTTTACAACGGCTCGTTGTAGAACCAAGCTTTGGCTCACAAGATTCTAGTGATTGGAAATAGTTATGCAGGAAATCTGGGACGAATTGTACACGAATTCTGTAGTACTTCTGACGTCGAAGTGAAAATCTTCCAACAGCCGGGTAAGTTTCCCACTCAAAATTTAGCATACAACCATTTTTCAGAGGTTTCCGTTGTTTCCAAGCGCCTGTCACAAAATCCGAAACATCAGTTTTTTCCTACAAAGAGCACATAAAGCTAAATGACTATGATTCCTTTATATAATTCTCATGTGTTATTCCTACACTAGTGCTTCAGCATGTGAAGTTCTCCGTGTAACAACGGAATATAATCACTGCCACGACACTCGCAGGATATTCCACGAAGCTGTGCTCCAGTACAAACCAAATGTGCTTTTTATCCTTACTAGGTAAGCGATGAAATCTCGATGCGAGATTCGCGAAAGTACCGAGATCAAATAAAATCTAAATGAAGCTTTTTTTTTGCTTCTATTCAATAGTGCACAACTACTTGCACCGCTCTTTTCAATTATGTATTTTTTTTTACGATTCTTGTTAAGTAATATCATGAGCCTTACTGAGCACACACAAAACAACTAGCAAAAAACCTTTCTAAGGTATTTGAAATGGATGGAATTGCCTTCGACGACTTCAAATGAAACGGTAGCCATCGAAGTAAATAATGCCGCGGCCGTTCTACACGACTTGTCACAAATGGTCACTGACCGCATCTTCGTACTCAATGCCATTCCTCGACAGAACGACTACTTTGATTTCGATCCCACTTCCGCACTGGGAGATGGAAACGTTCTTGACCAAGTGTGCTTTTGTTTTTGCACTTTTTATAGCGGCTGTGATACAGCATAAAACAGAATGCTAGGTTTACCACATGTTCTAATCAAATCATTAGATTTTACTGACGAACTTTATACTTTGATGGCCTTTTTGTGATCTGCCTGAGAACGACTCCAATCCACAGAGGAGAGAAAAGAGCTTATGCATATATGTAGCAGCTCTAGGCTCAGCATTCTTGCAACGGGCAACTTACCCAAAGGCAGTTTTATCCTCCTCCTCTAGTAAAATGACATCTTTCCCGTGTTCCTGAGAGAGGTAAGGTCACGAAATCTTGATGGGGGTGAGTGTAGAGGTATTGTTACATTATAGCAAAATGGCAAGCCGAAAACTTTTGGTAAAATAGAGCTATCTACTCGGAGACGTTTTCTGTTGAGGCAGTCGCCTAGCTAGCCTGCGTCCAACCTGCCCTTCCAGACTCTGGGGAAGGCGAAATTCGTCGAAACATATGCTTCATAATAATGGAGAGTAAAATAGCGTCTCATAGCAGTGGTAATAATCTACTTATACAGACTTGTTGATGTTCCCACATTTCGCAAAATGGAGCTACCTACTTCAACACTCACATTGTCACTGACGAATCACGTGGGACCATGCACATAGAATACTTGCTTTATTTAATTACAGTTATCATCCATGAGCGCGGTGGTTGGAGGCGCCACTGCGACACCCACGTGGAATCAGTCCCCGCGCTCATGGCCCACCATGCCTTCCATCCCTCCTGAGTCATCAAATTTTGGTACCAGACTTGTCGGGAAGGATAGCAGCACTGGGTCGATCTATCGGGAGGCCACCGTGTGTCATTGAAAAAGCCAGACATGCATTCAGTCAGCTCCAAGGATACTTAATGAAGTCGAATGCATGGCATATCCTTCAGGGATTGATGAACGCCGACAGCTCTAAAAGAAATCTCCTTAAAATCAAATGCCCATAATCTTTCTCATCCTCCGACAACTATCGTTTTCAGATTGAATTTTAATTTCAGATGAGCTTCATCAACCAGACCTTGAATCTGGCGCTTACGCGTTCGATCATAGAACAGGCCGTGGGCTCGTGCAGGAAATGCAAGCTGATTGACTACACGCAGGTGTTCACAGTCAACAACACCTACCAAACGTTCGATGAGCGAACACTACTCTCTTATATTAACTGTTACCTTCATTACACTCCATATGGTCTTCATCGACTTCGACCATTCTTCAAGCGAATATGTGATAGCATCTCCTACTCCGGCATTGTTTCCTCAGAGTTAGATGTTACAATATAGTGTAGTCCAATGTATTAACAAGTGATAATGGCTGTATAATATGCAAGATAGTATAAAAGTAGACAAGTTACTGAAATTAATTCTTAGAGATACTGCACAACGTTCATATGCCGTTTTCCACCAATTAGTATTCTCAGTGACCTTGCTTGAGATGTTCTCCTCAAGAAAGTGTTGGATCAGTGCTCTACAGCTAACAACATGTGCAGTGAGGTGGGTGCTGTCAAAAGCGCGATAATGATTTTATTCTGTGAGCTACTGTTTGATACGACAGTTTCAACCTCTTAGAACAAGGAACATTCATTTGTTAATTACTACTCGATCTCCCAATTTTTAAAAGGAATGATATCCATTGTCACAGCTTTGTCCAGGATAGGCAACGTGAAGTTGCTGAGTTTCGGAGCTTTTTTGAGTGGTCAAAATTTAGAGTGGCAATAATATTGGCTACTTAAGCGCGTGTATTTGCTAGATCTCTGATGGTTTAGAGCGTTTGTGGGAAGAGGTTATTCTGAGCCTCGAATTGCGGTGCACAGCCTGAGACCATCCCCGAGGGGGTTGTGCCATATGCATTCAGTCAGCTCCAAGGTTGTGAAAAAGAAGCTCGACGCGCTTTTATTCGAAAGCCAGTACAAAATCTATAAATTAATTGCTTACATGTCCTTACAAAGTGTCATTCTTGAGATGCTGCGAGGTTGCTACAAGAGTAACACTCGCAATAGCACCGCTCCTAGAAAGGCAAAATCGCCGAAATGTCAGTCATCGGACAACAAAAACAACAACAACAGCAACATCGAAGGACAACAGCAAGACTTGTACCAGTCTGGTATTGTCTCAAAAAAGGTATCTCATAAGAACATGTGAACAAATATATCATTTATTTATGCAGAGGTTTGTAAAAACCTCGTGTTCCTAGTGATTATTACTTATATTTACAATATCATATTATTAGGGCGTGTGTGACGCAGTGGTCGGAGCAGTCCTGCAACACACACGTGGGATCGATCCTCGCTCCCATGGCCTCCCAAGCTCTACATCCTCTTGGTACCAGACTTGTCTGGCAAATAGCAGTGGCTCGATACATCGGTAGGCCACCGCAAATCATTGTAAAGGGCAGATATGAATTCTATCACCTCCAAACGACTCTTGATGAAGTCGAAAGCATGGCGCTTCCCTCAAGGATCGGTCAACTCCAAAAGCATTATTCTTTTATTTTTTCATATCATACTATTTATTATTAAGCCCTTACTGTTCCTATTACTGGAAAGTGAGGTGCTAAATACGTTGAAAAAAATCACAGCAGTTAATTTTCTAGCGAAAAATATTTTCGATGATATACTTGATACTTAATACTTGAACGGCCCGTCCTCACTAGTTGTGCGGGCACCAGCATAATCACCATTTATCGGAGATTTGCTGGTTAAGCTATTGTGGTTCTCTGGAATCTCGAGGTCAGCTTGGTTAAAGTCTGCCCCATATCTTCACGTCAGGAAACCAATCCTGAGAAAGAACTGCTGAAATTGGTGAACATTTTGCGAAAAAGGATTGATAAGTAGATTGCATTGCTTTCAAGTGCACTAAGATTCCATCGGTGATATCACGTTAATGGAAGAAAATATAGGTTCTAATACGAAGCACGTTTTGTCAGGCACTAAATCTTTTGCTATGTTTTATGTTTCCAATGAAATTCTTTTCGAGTGCCACAAATGGCGGGCAACAAAAAGCGAGGTGCTGAAGAATCGGCCACACCTACGACGTGGACTTTCATCCTAGCAAATAGAAGCGTTCATATTATAAGTACCGTAGTTTTTCAGGATTTCTACAGTCTAAAGAGTTGTTAAATAAATCGTCAGCTTCTTCATGTCTGCCATAGCCAGTACGGAAAAAACAGGAGAGCTTTCTCATTCGAAAAACCACATTCACATAGCGTCAGCACTAGTAACCGTGCAAGAATTGCTTCAGAAGCGGAGCCGAAACTACTTGCACCGGAATATCGCTATGTATAGCTTTCTCTTGCTCGTAAAACATTGTGAATTCTACTAGTTTTCATTCTTAGCAGTGAAGTTTGTTCTAGGACACGACTATTCCATTTCGCAAATAGAAGTTGAGATCCAGCAATAATTTCCGGAAAAACTAGCAAATGATAGTGCTCATCGTGAATTCTCACCGATGATTATCAGAAATAGATTCACCATAAAATCACGAATTGACATGTAGATTATCAAAATAGAAGTGAATGTGAGATACAAGTGCATTTCCAAAGCGATCGACAATGTGTGAGTGACGAGACCACTCGCTTTCGTCACCTGGAAACCACAATGGATATAGCAGTGGAATCCAGTAATATTCATCTGTTTCACTTGTTATTGTTAAACTGGAATGCTTTCACACCATCTCTTATTTATTGTTTTCGTTAAATTTACCATCTTCAAATAATTTCGAACGCTCTCGGCGGCTTTGATGTTCGTTATGTACATTACAGCATGGACATCAGAATTCAAGTTGCGAATGACCAAAAGATACTATGGCAAAATGCGTCGCACTCGACGGTAGTAGAAATGTCCTATTTCTCGAAATCCTACGTGCTCTTCCATTTCCAACATCATAAAAGGATAAAAGGATGAAGCTCTCAGCAGTGATCAATCCCTGAAGGATGCGCCATGCATTCGACTTCATTAAGTATCGTTGGAGGTGATTGAATGTATAACGGCCTTTACAACGACTCGCGGCGGCCTACCGATGTATCAAGCCAGTGCTGCTATACTCCCAGACAAATCTGGTACCAATTTGCCGAATTCGAGGGGATGGAGGGCTTGGTGGGCCTGGGACGCCGACATCGATCCCATGTGTATTGCAAAGCGCCTTCGACCGCTCCGCTA
>MQTX01000581.1:0-18212 GCA_009735665.1 Angiostrongylus cantonensis | reverse complement strand
GTTCCTAAGTGTCGAGCTGCGATGTACAGCGGTGGGATTCATCCCTCCGGCAGGGTCTCCCAAGTTAAGAAGTTCGGTTTTTCCATTAACAGTAATTCTGGGCAGAGGGCCGTCTTCCTTGCGTTGAGTGACGTGAGTGCATTTCTTAGTCAAAGAAATATTTTACGAAATTTTTTCGGGAGATTCCTTTCATAGTTCGTACCAGCCCAAGCGTTTAGTGTCCCATTAGTGTATCACTCTTTCTAAAACATTTTTTTAGTTTTTGAACTTTCATACTTTAGTAGATTATCTGGTTATAATCATTTTAGACTCTCACCTGCCGCCTCCTCGAGGGCTACCGTGCAGTGTTCAGCATACGTTAGCAGAGCTGAAGAAGTTTCATTGTTCAGCCATTTTGCGTTATTGGTGGAAAAGACATCGATATAACACGAAAGGTACGTATTCATATACGGTAAGATGATGAGAGACGTTGAGCAATTCCATAGGGAAGAGTCATGCATCTTTTTTTCTTTGTTCGTCGTCGTAGAGTGGTTGGAAGGATATTTGGCGCTTACAGTGACTTACACGTGTAGCAAGTGCATTGTTAGGACTCGCTCTGCAATACACATGGGTCGATCCTCATGCCCAAGGCCCAAGGAAAGAGCTCCTTTTCTCCAGGGTTGGCAGATCAGATATGCATTTTAAACGACTTACGGTGGCATACTCATCTATGATGTCAGTGTTTTCATGCGCAGAGACTAGTCCGTTGTGCGTAATTGCACTCTCTATTCAGTTTTCTTGTCAGTGGGTGAATTTCGGCATCGACGGTGTTTGTGTGGTAGAAGGCGGTTTCGAGGGGATTCGGAATAATGCTACATTCATTCACATCCCTCGCTGAGTGCTCCGTTTTGAGGACTGTTCAGTAGTGTCATGTGCAAAGATCTAATGTGTGCTGGAGATCCTATGAATGTTGCTTTTGTTTTCATGCATAATAAAACGTTTATGCGTTTGGTATACTCATTCTCATTATGTCAACTAGCATATGCATATTTCCGGTTGTCGATAGAGTAGTTTCGATTGTTTTCTCAACTTTTGCTGCCCAATCCCCTTAATTAGTGCACTTTAGTACGATCAATAGTATTTGAATTTCCACTTTTTACAATCATACTGCGATTACTTGTATACTTGGACGGCCCGTCCTCATTGCTTGTGCGGGCCCCAGTATATTCTTCATTTTTTGGGAGTTTTGCTGGTTTAGCCATTGAGTTTTCCTGGAGTCCAGAGGTCATCCCGGCCAAGATTCCTTTTCATCTTGGGATACCTTGCCGGGGAGATGAATCTTCCCGTTGTACACCTGTAGCCTGACACCCAGGAAAATCTCCCGGCCACGGTAAGGCCGTAGATCGTTGGAAAGATCATCGAACTGTAAGTTTGCTTATTCCTTGAGATAGCAATGCCATGTTGACGTGTTATGATTACTGGTTTTTGCTTTTATCACTATATAGATGAATTGGGTTATCATTTTGCTCGCCGAATAGATGCGAATGTAAGTCAGTTTACGAACGTTCATTTGAAGGAATGGAATGATCCGATTTTAATTGAGCAGAATTAACCCACATTCAACAGCGTTCGCTGTGATGTCGATGAGCACTCGAAGGTAAATTTATTAATGTGTTTTGGTTTTAGTAGTGAGTAAGGTACGTGGTTGTGGGATTTCTACACGTGATGAATGAGTTCGTTCTTTAGAGAGGAGAATCGGTGTGAACCAGGTATCCATGGGGCACCCCTCCACCCATTAACGAACGTGTCTCAGGATTGAGAAATCATCGACAGCGAATTGGTAACGTGTTCTTTTTTTTGTTGCATTGATTGGAGTTTATGATTCTCAGTAACTATTGACTGCTTTTGTTTAACAAATGCGCCACTCATTCTTCCGCCCTCTGATGTGACGTGATTAGAACGTTGGTGGTTTAGTTGAGATGTTTGTTCCGAATTCCAACGCTACACATGTGTTTCTTGTCTGCCTAGAGAATCACAAGCAAGAAGAGCATTATCAGTTCGGACTCTTTTACTTTTTGTTATCAGCGTTCTTTCGTCTAGTTTGATGCGATCTGTTGGATGTGCGATCAAGTGACGAGTGGGACTTCCTCTTCCACTGTAACACCCTAGCAGTCCACACGAGCGGTCGGCAACTCGATGTGGACACACCACGTTGTCATCAGGTTTGCTTCTAATTATCGTGTATTTGACTGACTGTGTTATTTGTTTTTTCGTCGTTGGTTTTTGTAGCACGACGAGCTGATGACGTCACCGGCCACACACTATTCGTTACGATGTCTTCTAAAGACATGGCTTTTAACCCTTCAGTACGTCTACTGGCAGGGATGCGATAGTCTGACAGCACCGTTCCTCTTACTGCACTTCAATCGACTTCGTAGGTTTTTATGGTTTTGTGATGTTGCAGTTTTCAAATGGCCGACTGATCATTATTTCAGCACCCTCTCGCGCATGTCTCACAGCTCTATCAGAAAATATCCCAACAATTTCTTTCTCAAAGATAACTCAGGTGTAATACATGGTAAGTCACCACAATTTCTTTTGAAAGACCTAACAGAGATCGCAAACGGTTTTTGGCACAGCAGCTTGCTGTGCTGAACTCCGTCAAAGCCTTATTGAGTCATTTTTGAATGATGCGATGTTGCTGCTTTCTGATCTCGCTGGTAAGGGTCAGATTCCTATCAAAATTGGGGTTTCACTGCTTTTGCAGAGTTTTTTTTGAGTTTGGAAATGTAGGCCTTTCGATCCTCCGGACGGTTTACCGCCTTGTGACTGAGAGGTGTTCCTAAGTGTCGAGCTGCGATGTACAGCGGTGGGATTCATCCCTCCGGCAGGGTCTCCCAAGTTAAGAAGTTCGGTTTTTCCATTAACAAGCCTAGCTAAGTGTACAACAGTAACAGGATCGACCGCCGTCCTAATATCCTACTTGTCACATGGTGGTAAATCTCCCTCTGATATGCAAGGACTGCAGCTGCCTTTAGTGGTGACGACTTGAGGCATAGTCTGCCTAGGCTAACCTCAGGACTCCAGAGAAACACAGCAATTAAACCAGCAAAACTCCAAAAAGTGGAGATTATATGAAGACGAGCACCACCAGTGAGGCAGGCCGTCCAAGTGTCCACGTAGATAGGATCTTTCGACGGAAGTGGTTTCTCCGGATTCCATTGCCTACTACGATCACGTTCCTCCCAGCTGTGCTTTCCGATCCCATGTACTCTCTAGTGGCATGTCAAGCACAATGTTTTAGATGTGCTAGGCCATCACTCTTTGTCCAATTGCATTTTAAATGCATTCGCTAAAATACAAGTCATGTGGTTGGTACATAACTGGAGATTGTTAGTGTTTAAACTCTGAACAAGGATATATCGTTACATAGTGTATTGTACGCTATTATTCGCAAAAACAATTTCCATTTCCGGATCCTTGCTAACAAATTTACTTGTACGTGAAACTCGGACTTTTTGGAGCTCATGAATAGGTTTTTTCGTTGCAGATTCGTAACCCCTCTGATTTCGTCCTGCAGTGGGCGATGTGTTTTCGAACCATTCGTTTATGGGTGTGGTTGCAATTTTTACGCTGAAAATTTAACCTGTTTTAATTTTTTTTTGAATCTTGAAACATTAGAAAATTCGGAACGAAAGCGTTATCAGAAGATCACACTTTTAAAGCTCTAAGTTGGATTATCCCTTAATTATAAAGCTATCGAATCCCGTAACCATATTTTTATCGTCGTTTTCTATGTTTGTTCTGCGACAAAGTGGCTGAAATTTTTACCCGTGATTTTAACGTTTTGCTTCTAAGATTTCATTCAATGTTGACATTTAAGCGAAGTGAGCAAGCAAGCCACTTTTTGTTGGAGTGCGGAATAAAAAATGGGCTTGTTGTTATATTGGTCCGTATTGTTTAATCTTCCAGTTTTCTGGACCTCTTTTGTAATTTTGGACAAAGATCCGTCTTCCTTGCGTTGAGTGACGTGAGTGCATTTCTTAGTCAAAGAAATATTTTACGAAATTTTTTCGGGAGATTCCTTTCATAGTTCGTACCAGCCCAAGCGTTTAGTGTCCCATTAGTGTATCACTCTTTCTAAAACATTTTTTTAGTTTTTGAACTTTCATACTTTAGTAGATTATCTGGTTATAATCATTTTAGACTCTCACCTGCCGCCTCCTCGAGGGCTACCGTGCAGTGTTCAGCATACGTTAGCAGAGCTGAAGAAGTTTCATTGTTCAGCCAATTTGCGTTATTGGTGGAAAAGACATCGATATAACACGAAAGGTACGTATTCATATACGGTAAGATGATGAAAGACGTTGAGCAGTTCCATAGGGACGAGTCATTCATATTTTTTTCTTTGTTCGTCGTCGTAGAGTGGTTGGAAGGATATTTGGCGCTTACAGTGACTTACACGTGTAGCAAGTGCATTGTTAGGACTCGCTCTGCAATACACATGGGTCGATCCTCATGCCCAAGGCCCAAGGAAAGAGCTCCTTTTCTCCAGGGTTGGCAGATCAGATATGCATTTTAAACGACTTACGGTGGCATACTCATCTATGATGTCAGTGTTTTCATGCGCAGAGACTAGTCCGTTGTGCGTAATTGCCGACACCGGAGAGATCAGATATTTTCATAGTCTAGGGCGAGTGTTAAACTAAAGACTGTGTATATTGCAGGGCACCTCTAACCACTGCGCTATACATGCCCGTTTTTATATACTATAATTGTATTGGGCTATAAAACTCAGTGGTAATTATTTTCGTACTGCTTTATGAAACACTCTCTATTCAGTTTTCTTGTCAGTGGGTGAATTTCGGCATCGACGGTGTTTGTGTGGTAGAAGGCGGTTTCGAGGGGATTCGGAATAATGCTACATTCATTCACATCCCTCGCTGAGTGCTCCGTTTTGAGGACTGTTCAGTAGTGTCATGTGCAAAGATCTAATGTGTGTTGGAGATCCTATGAATGTTGTTTTTGTTTTCATGCATAATAAAACGTTTATGCGTTTGGTATACTCATTCTCATTATGTCAACTAGCATATGCATATTTCCGGTTGTCGATAGAGTAGTTTCGATTGTTTTCTCAACTTTTGCTGCCCAATCCCCTTAATTAGTGCACTTTAGTACGATCAATAGTATTTGAATTTCCACTTTTTTACAATCATACTGCGATTACTTGTATAATTGGACGGCCCGTCCTCATTGCTTGTGCGGGCCCCAGTATATTCTTCATTTTTTGGGAGTTTTGCTGGTTTAGCCATTGAGTTTTCCTGGAGTCCAGAGGTCATCCCGGCCAAGATTCCTTTTCATCTTGGGATACCTTGCCGGGGAGATGAATCTTCCCGTTGTACACCTGTAGCCTGACACCCAGGAAAATCTCCCGGCCACGGTAAGACCGTAGATCGTTGGAAAGATCACCGAACTGTAAGTTCGCTTATTCCTTGAGATAGCAATGCCATGTTGACGTGTTATGATTACTGGTTTTTGCTTTTATCACTATGCTCTTGTCCATCGGTTATCATTCATACGCATTACGTGTCCGGCCCACCTTATTTACGACTGTTTGGCGTGTAGAACGGCATCTTTGATTTTCGATCGTTGACGTAGGGCGGAGCTTCGGATCCCTTCACCTTGTGTGAAAAGGGATACTCCTAGCACCATCTTTTCGACTCCGCGTTCAATGACGCTGAATGATCTTTCATCCTGCTTACGCAGCGACCAGCATACGTTGGGGCAGAGAGCACCGTTGAATCGAAAAAGTGGGTACGGAGTCGAGTGTTCTTCGTCCTCTTCACTACATCATCGATGCGAGGCATACGTATAAAATTCTACGCTACTTACGTTCTGCGTGGCAGCGCTTACGATTTTCAGAATCATGACATCGTTGCGAATAAGAAGACGCCAAGGAATCCGACTGAATGGAATCACAAGTGATGACATAGACCCAGGTGTATATGACACATCCGTACCAAGAAGCGAAACCAACGTCTGAAATATTTCCGACACTTGCTAACAATCTGATTTCCCTACTAAACACCTCCAAACGACTTTTTCTCTTGATAGAAAATTCTTTGTTTTAAAAATCAAAATGTCAGCTCTACTACCTATGCTCCATTAATTACCGAATACCTCAGCAGGGTCCTGGTAAATGTGTTGCTTGTTTTTGATGCGCCATGGAGCTTCCTTCTTAGTGTCGCTTTCTCGAGGGATACAAAGAGCATAAAATTTTGCGTATGAGTCAAATTTTTTAAACTTTCTCCTTAGAACAGGATCACTTATGATTCGTTAACTATGCAAGTGGCTTGGAAAGAACTTGTTTAACTGTTTCGGAATATACATGGTGTTAAGTTGTTGGAAACCGTTCTAACTCGCTCATTGTGTAGCGACCAGGTTTCCGACGCATACGTTAGGGCAGGATGAACCGTTGAGTCGAAAAGGTGGGCACATAGTCGGGTGTTCTTCGTTCTCTTCACTACATCCTCGAAGCTCTTGAGAGCTCCCCAAGCCTCTCGTTTCCTTCTGCTCAGCTCTGGAGCTAAGTCGTTCATCATATTGATTTTCCGACCTAGATAGACATAACTGGAGCATTCGGAGATAATCGTTCCGTTGAGCGTGAGTGGGGCAAACGAAATCAATCGTTATTCATGAACATCGTTTTATTCAGATTTAGTCGAAGACCAATCTTTCCACACGCTTCATCAAAGTCCGCAAGCATACCTTCCGCTTGGCTAATGACTGGTGGTATAAGAACGATATCATCAGCAAAGCGAAGGTGATGTATCTGTCGACCATCGATTTTCACTCCCATATTATCCCATTCCAATGTTCGCATGACGTTCTGGAGGGTGGCCGTAAATAATTTTGCCGAGATTGTATCGCCTTGCCTAACACCTCATTTCGCGTCAACGTTAATATCGTTGCAGAATGGTGGAATTTTTATACAGCTCACGAAGAATCTTTACGTACTGAGTAGGGACTCTTTGACTACCAAAGGCTTCCTTGACTGCTTCTATCTCAGTTGAATTAAAGGCCTTCTCTAAGTCGATGAAAATGAGACAGAGCGGTCTTTTGCACTCTCGCGATACTTAAGTGAGCCTTGTTATTATGTGAATGTGGTCCATCGTACTAAATCCTTTTCGAAACCCTGCTTGCTAACATGGCTGTCCTTTGTACAGTGGTCTGTCAATCCTGTTTAAGATGATTCGAGTGATTAATTTGTAGACGATGGACAACAAGCAGATTGGGCGATTGTTGCCTATATCGTGTAGGTCGCCCTTCTTGAACAACAACACGGTCCTGCTGGTGTCCACTGAGTAGGGACCTTGCATTCAGACAGGTAACGTGTGAATAGCCGAGCCAGCGTGCTTGCAAGGACTGGCGGAAGGTTCTTCAGATGTTCTGATCTTATCCTGTCCGGACCTGGTGCTGTTCGATTTTTCGTAGACGAAATGGCATGTCGGATTTCGAAAGGGAGAACCGGTGGTACAACATACATCCATCCTTTTATATTTCATATGACGGGAGGTGGACGTGGCTATCGAGGAGATCTGAATAGTATTCGTGGATTATTTTCTCCATTGCCTTTCTGGACGCTATTATTATTCCATCTGGGCGTCGGAGTGCAATCATCTCGGTTTTTTTCCCGAAAGGGTTATCACGTAATCGGTGCTCAGCTGAGATCCCGAATTTTGCTTACACCACTGCAGGTTTGTGGTTGTATTTGTGTAAAAATCATGGAAAGTTGGAAAATCTCTACTTGATCCACCCTGGGGTGGTGACTACATGAAGACAGCTTCGACTAAGTTTACCTCGGCACACAAACGAATCGCATTAGTTAGACTTGCACGATTAACATACATGGAGCACCTGTCTGCAGGGTCAAGCAGTGAGACAACAGGTGAAAGTTGATCAAATCTCCGTTTGCACAGAGGGAAATTTTAAACGTACAAAAATTACGCGCCCATGGCACATTGGTTTTCTTGTTCTCGATTTATAACACCAGGACGGTCTCTTCAGAAGCCGGTCTTTCGCTTTTCTTGAGACCGCCCATCGCGTTATAGGCTATGCGATTGCCGTGCAGGAGCCGAAAAGTAGGCAGACCGACATACGCCAGTTAGATGACGGGACCCTTTTCATTCGTGGAGGGAAATTTACGTTACAAAATTTCGGAGGTGTTGGCTTCATCGCACGCCTATTTACTGCTCAACTTGTCACCTCACACGAAATCCTACCACTGTGCTTGGCCCATTCTTCGTTTCTGAATAAGTTATTATCACCGACTGCCCAGCTTGTAGAGCTGGTAAGAAAAAACTGGAAGCGTTCTACAACCAGGTGGAAAAGTAGTTCTCAACGAGAAGTCCTTCTATAAAATCGTTCTTGGAGGCTTCAGTGCAAACTTAAGAACATCCAACGAATATGAATACAGGGTAGAAAAATTCGAAATAACAAAACGAGATGAAAACGGGAACTATTTCGTCGGACTATTTTCCGAAGCACTCTTCCATAAAAATTTATTCCTTGAGAAGAGAGAGAAATGCCATTGGACATAGGGCCTCCTAGCAACGCTATTTAGGCTGAGTTCCATCATATTCTCATGAATACAACATAGTGACTACTTGATCCATGCACCACATTTTCTGTGCCAAGACACGATTCAGCCATAAGCTGGAAAAGAAGTGCTGTCATCTTAAGAGAACAAGACATTTGCGTTCGATGAGAATATTCTCAATGAAGTCCTGTCCTTACACGATTGAAAGTTTAGGAAAACCCTAGCCAAGGATAACAAGCTCCTTATCAAATAAAATAAAACTTGTGCCAAATTCGCCTGGCTTCTTCAAATAAAAAGTTCAAATCGTATCTCCATCAGTGTTAATGAATCTGTGGAAAACAATGAGAAGAAGGAAGCCTTGCCCTGCTAAAGCCCACCGAATATCCGAACATGGTTAACAACAAATGTGAGTTGTGAAAAAGTTTTGGAGAGGAATTTAGATCGCTATTGGTAGGAAGAGTTATCGGAAGCAGTTTGAAAACGATCCAGTCCAAATAAGTGCCGTCGGTGTCTTTGCGACTAAAATGCTCCGCAACCCGTCCTTATGAGCGAAGGGTAACGGCCTATATGACCATCTGTGTAGTACAACAAAAAACTGCATAACTTGCCCCAAGGGTAGAGACTGTGATTGCACGAGTTCAGGTACGATTTACCTCATTTCTTATAAGCGGTGTGGGAACTAATATATATTAAGCCTTGTCTGCTACAGTTATGAAAGTGTTTGGCTGAGTAGTTTTCGTGTCAATTCGACCTCTCCAAGCTCTGAAGAAGGCCAAGTCACCGAAAGGTGACTATCGTACGCTAAGAAATTCTACGATATCAACTTTGTGCTTCCTTATCGAAGAAAATCAGTGAAATGTCAATCACTGCCGAAGTTAAGAGAAAGTCATTCTTCAGAAGAAGGGACTGTCGCTATATCTCGCTGTTTTTACCGTTCTACAACTGCCGCCTCTTACCCCGAGATCATCGCTGGTGAAAAGGCACCCGGTATTCCACTCTCTAAAGCTCAAGATGGGAAAAAGCCTGAGCAGAAGCTCATTTCCGAAGTCCAATAATATTACTGCCGATTTTCTTCCAGTTCGAGGATCTAAATTACAGGTGATTCTCTGAATCAAAGGACGCGTATGGTGCAGTGGCCGGAAGCACCCTTCAATAAACAAGGAAACGATACCAGAGCCCAAGGATCAACAAGCCCTCCATCTCTCGGGACTCGGCAAATCGGTATTAGATTTGTCTGGGAGAATAGCAGCACCGACTCAATACATTGGTAGGCTACGGTGAGTCATTGCAAAAGCCAGGAAATTTTAAAAGTTTAGATTCACTACTAAGTGATGTCGAAATCTCTTCAAACACCGGACCGCAGGCTTCCGCTGTGAGGAAGAAACGCGTTATTAGGTAATCCAGTGGCTAACGCGTTCACTAACACACCATCCGGGTCCATTGCTTCGCCTGTCTCTCAGCTATCTACCAGTGCCGTCAGTGATCAACCGTCAACGGGATGGATCTGGGAAGCCAGAATCGACATCGAATCCAGTTAAGCTGAAGCTATAGTTTATATCACAATGCTCACTTTTTATTTGCCTCCTATTAAATGGGTGATTGCCTATAGCACTGGTAGATAGAAAACTATCTGGGAGACAGGTGAAGCGATGGACTCGCATGGTATGGTGGTGAATGCGTCATTCCTCGGAAAGGGTAACAGAGCGTCCGTTCCACACCGCAAACACCTGCGGTCCGGAATTTTGCAAATATCTCAGCAACATTATAGTTGTATTACACATAATACCCTGTCGTGAAAATTGTAATAGGCAAGAAGTGAAAAGTTAACATTGTGATTTTAGACTTAATTTACAATTTTCCGAAAACATTAGCTCTAAAAGACTGCAAAAGTGAAGATGTTCCGATGTACACACTCTGACTTGGTTTCAGAAAAATCTTTTCTGTATGTCTCTTTAGTCCTCTAATTCCGAAATGATGTAGCTGGAACAAATCTCGTCGCTCCAAAGAAAAATTTTCCCATCAGCTGGATTTCTACCAAGCACGCTATTAGTATCATAAATTACCACGTGTAAAAATCATGTGAAGGTGGAAAATCTCTACTTGATCCACCCTGGGGTGGTGACTACATGAAGACAGCTTCGACTAAGTTTACCTCGGCACACAAACGAATCGCATTAGTTAGACTTGCACGATTAACATACATGGAGCTCCTGTCTGCAGGGTCAAGCAGTGAGACAACAGGTGAAAGTTGATCAAATCTCCGTTTGCACAGAGGGAAATTTTAAACGTACAAAAATTACGCGCTCATGGCACATTGGTTTTCTTGTTTTCGATTTATAACACCAGGACGGTCTCTTCAGAAGCCGGTCTTTCGCTTTTCTTGAGACCGCCGATCGCGTTATAGGCTATGTGATTGCCGTGCAGGAGCCGAAAAGTAGGCAGACCGACATACGCCAGTTAGATGACGGGACCCTTTTCATTCGTGGAGGGAAATTTACGTTACAAAATTTCGGAGGTGTTGGCTTCATCGCACGCCTATTTACTGCTCAACTTGTCACCTCACACGAAATCCTACCACTGTGCTTGGCCCATTCTTCGTTTCTGAATAAGTTATTATCACCGACTGCCCAGCTTGTAGAGCTGGTAAGAAAAAACTGGAAGCGTTCTACAACCAGGTGGAAAAGTAGTTCTCAACGAGAAGTCCTTCTATAAAATCGTTCTTGGAGGCTTCAGTGCAAACTTAAGAACATCCAACGAATATGAATACAGGGTAGAAAAATTCGAAATAACAAAACGAGATGAAAACGGGAACTATTTCGTCGGACTATTTTCCGAAGCACTCTTCCATAAAAATTTATTCCTTGAGAAGAGAGAGAAATGCCATTGGACATAGGGCGTCCTAGCAACGCTATTTAGGCTGAGTTCCATCATATTCTCATGAATACAACATAGTGACTACTTGATCCAAGCACCACATTTTCTGTGCCAAGACACGATTCAGCCATAAGCTGGAAAAGAAGTGCTGTCATCTTAAGAGAACAAGACATTTGCGTTCGATGAGAATATTCTCAATGAAGTCCTGTCCTTACACGATTGAAAGTTTAGGAAAACCCTAGCCAAGGATAACAAGCTCCTTGTCAAATAAAATAAAACTTGTGCCAAATTCGCCTGGCTTCTTCAAATAAAAAGTTCAAATCGTATCTCCATCAGTGTTAAGGAATCTGTGGAAAACAATGAGAAGAAGGAAGCCTTGCCCTGCTAAAGCCCACCGAATATCCGAGCATGGTTAACAACAAATGTGAGTTGTGAAAAAGTTTTGGAGAGGAATTTAGATCGCTATTGGTAGGAAGAGTTATCGGAAGTAGTTTGAAAACGATCCAGTCCAAATAAGTGCCGTCGGGATCTTTGCGACTAAAACGCTCCGCAACCCGTCCTTATGAGCGAAGGGTAACGGCCTATATGACCTTCTGTGTAGTACAACAAAAAACTGCATAAATTGCCCCAAGGGTAGAGACTGTGAAAGTGTTTGGCTGAGTAGTTTTCGTGTCAATTCGACCTCTCCAAGCTCTGAAGAAGGCCAAGTCACCGAAAGGTGACTATCGTACGCTAAGAAATTCTACGATATCAACTTTGTGCTTCCTTATCGAAGAAAATCAGTGAAATGTCAATCACTGCCGAAGTTAAGAGAAAGTCATTCTTCAGAAGAAGGGACTGTCGCTATATCTCGCTGTTTTTACCGTTCTACAACTGCCGCCTCTTACCCCGAGATCATCGCTGGTGAAAAGGCACCCGGTATTCCACTCTCTAAAGCTCAAGATGGGAAAAAGCCTGAGCAGAAGCTCATTTCCGAAGTCCAATAATATTACTGCCGATTTTTCCACTCTCTAAAGCTCAAGATGGGAAAAAGCCTGAGCAGAAGCTCATTTCCGAAGTCCAATAATATTACTGCCGATTTTCTTCCAGTTCGAGGATCTAAATTACAGGTGATTCTCTGAATCAAAGGACGCGTATGGTGCAGTGGCCGGAAGCACCCTTCAATAAACAAGGAAACGATACCAGAGCCCAAGGATCAACAAGCCCTCCATCTCTCGGGACTCGGCAAATCGGTATTAGATTTGTCTGGGAGAATAGCAGCACCGACTCAATACATTGGTAGGCTACGGTGAGTCATTGCAAAAGCCAGATATGCATTCAACCACCTTTAACGATACTTGATGAAGTTGAATGCACGACGCAACTCTTAGGGCTTGATCAACGCCGAGAACTTTAGCTTTTATCTATGTTCACATGACATTCAAAAGGGGGAAAAATCTCAGAAAAGTGAATAACGTCGCGTATAGTTTTTACACCCAATAAGAGTGACTGAATGGATCTTCGCAAGTACTATCCAATATTCCTGTTGAGTGTACTCTACAAGCTGCCCACGAAGATTATCATTTTGCGCAAATCACAGAGATTAAATGAGACACAACAGCTGAGCAGGCAGAATTCAAACAGATTCTGCTCCATAGACCACATCAAACCGTATCATAGGTAGAATAAGTCTGTCGAGAGTACCGTCTGCCCTTTTTCCTAACTCTTCTCTACTACGAGAGAGCTTTCGACAGCGTCTAAATGAATGATATCTTAGACATGAATCGAATTCGTCACCATGGACGACGGTTGCATGAGAAAGGAACGAATAGAAAGAATGCTGAGGGCCCCATCGACTCGGATCATCGGCTCTGATGAAGACGAAGACGTCGAAACGTTAGCCGATAATAAATATTATTATCAACCTCGTGTAAGCTCATCAAAGAAAGAATACATATTGATTAAGCACACCGAGGTTCAAGGAAAGTCGGTTTCGAAGCACTAATGGAATGCTTTTGATTACGAGTTCTAACTTTCTCTAAAGTAGATCCTATAAGCTCTTTGATTAAAGCCTTATGTAAATAGCAAATTAATAACAAGGCCACATAACATATTTAACATATCCAACAATTCATTCAGGACGAAATGAGTTGTAGCCGAGTCAAATCCAGATGGGCGTATTCGATGGAGTCGTGTATCACTGTCTTTCCTTGCATACCCTTTTCCACCAAATCGATACCTTTTTGAGTATCACGAACTGTGTCAGATAAACTATGTTTCACGTATGAAATAGCACAACGAAAGAACTTGCATTTGGTCGTACGAATTCGGATTAGTGTATTTGGCTTCGTTTGTCCACCAGCGGTTCTTTCATTCCTGCAGAAGAACCTAACACAGAGGGTGTTCAGGAGGGTACTAATATGTATCCACTACAAAAAAGGGATAAAGCTAAAGTTCTTGGTGTAGATCAATCTCTGGGGATTGCACCGTGCATTCAATTTTATTAAGTATCTTTGGAACTGATTGTGTGCATATCTCTCTTCTACAATGACTCGCCGTAGCCTATCGATGTATCGAACTAGTGGTGCTATCCTACCAAACAAGTCTGGTTCCAGTTTGCTGACCCCGGAGAGAAGGAATGGAAGGCTTGGTGGGCCCTGAGAGCGATGATCGATACCATGTGTGTCTCGCAGGGCGCTTCCGACCACTGCGCCACGCTGTTCTTGTAGCCAATATGCGCAGTCATTTTGAAAGGTAGATGCGCGCGGCTTAAAATTAGACATCATCCTCTAACGCAACTGTCGAAATTAGGCACCGTCGCCAATGTGTTTGCAGCTATTGGGTGAGAGAATGAAAATACGTAAGTGGGAAGCAATCGATACACACCATTCAGATGGCGAAATTTCCAGAGAATTGTGAAATCAAGACAATAACAGATCAAGAGACCTAGGAGAATAAAGAATGCTGAGAATGAGGGAACAACAAAGAAATTTAAGGGAATCTGTATTCACCACGGCCTTATGAAATTCACATTGCCCCACCTAAGCATTTTCGTAAAATATGGAAGGAAACTCTACCAAACGGAATGTTATACCCTTGAAATGGAACATTTATGACAGCAGGAATAGAAACAGTGTATACCGTCTGTTGTGAGCTCAATTATGAACAGCTCGAAAGTTGAAAACACTACAAGTCAACATGCAACGGGCGCTCAGAAGTTAAGGTTCCACGCAGTGAAACAGGCAATCTGCGAGACAAGCACACTCTCAGGTAGACAATGTCTTCTTTAATAGAATAACGAAGCTACAGGAATGGTGTGAACAGGGGCTTGGTAAAACATTAATACTGGATTACAAAAAGAAACGCTTTTTTCAACAAAACGACCGACTGACTACGTGATGAGACCTTTCTGTTCTTTCTTTCTTTTCTTCGGATGCTGTTTTACGAGAGCTGTCTGCCAAAGTCACTTCGTTCCGGATGACTTGACGATATCAGCAAAATCGTTCGCGTCGAAAAGCTCAGCTGTGAACTGAAAATTAGAAACTTCATGTGTTGCTAATAATGTGCTCGTAAAGAGCACAAATAGGAAAGCTTACTTCGATTGTGTAATGCTACTCTGCCTACACTTGCGTTTCTTTTGTTTTTCTACTTTTATCTGTTTATGTCACAATGCGTCACAAAGGATGAACGATAAAGCTTATGGCGTAGATCAATATTCGAGAGATCTGATATGCATTCCATTCGACTTTATTAAGCATCGTTAGAGGGAACTGATTACATATCAGGTTAAGAAAAAATGCGTGCGGTGAAAAATTTCTGGAAAAGGATTTAAATCGCTATAGGTAAATAACCTCGCAACGGTTTACTGCTTCACCGTGGCTAAGAGGTGCTCCTGGGTGACGTGCTGCGATTCCCAACGGGGAGGTTCATCTCTCCGGCAAGATATCCCATGTTAAGGAAGAGTCCGACGTGTCCACCAGGAAGCCCAGCTGAGAGTAAGCCAATACCAGAATTTACCAATTTCCTACTATCAAATTAGTCGCTTGGGGTTAATCATTGTGGCAAATATCCCTTTTACCCGCAAGGATTTCGACTGCTTGTGGTACCTGGGGCAGACTTTGGCCACGCTGATCTCGGTACAGCAGAATCACAATGGTTAGAGCAGCAAAATGTCGTCAAATGGAGATTATGCTGCGGCTTGCGCAACCAGTGAAGACGGGCAATCAAAGCAACAAACCAGAGCTCCCGCTACATAAACAGAACAGCAACTGATAGATGTACGAAAAGAGTTGTGGATTCTAAGAGAATGCGAGCATCCTCTTAGAAGCTCACCGAAGCGATAAGCGGACGTGGATGTGACTATGGACTTCCATCTGCACTCTCGGTTGGCAACAATTTTAAGACCATGGCAAGGATGTCGCGGATGTCACCAAGTTTAAATTCAGACAAACATCGTGGAAGACCATTGGGCGAGAGAGAAACGAATGGAAGTGATTCTGACGCTGCATAACCAGTGAAGTGGAGCCACTCAAGTGCCCAAGTAAGTAAATATTCGCCTTGTGCTAGCTAACATAATACCGACTGCTGAAAGATAGATCATCCGTTAAAAAGTAAATTATCACCAACGGATAATCATGTCAACAGCAACCGCCATAATTATTTGGCAATTTAAAACCAACCTAAAAGCTAGAACTGAGTAAACTCCCCAGTGACAGAATATCCCTAATTTCACGTCGTCATACCATTGCGGAAGAGGGTGAGCATCAAGCGAAGCCCATGTTGGCTTAAAGAGAAAGCATCAAAAGCTTAAAAAAAGCATCAGAGATTCTCAATTGCTTTCTTATTTCAACCTATCCTTTGTTTATTTTGGCATAAGGCATGCCTGGATTTTTTTTTCCATTCTACCTCTTTTGGATTTCCTCGTTATTTATACGATCTGCTCTAACATAACCTTACGTACGATGAGAGTTGGTAGGCTTTCCACATTTTAAGCTGGTGTTTCATTGTTTATGAAGAGAGCACTTATGTTATCGACCCTAAACTGGCAATTTCCATTGAGCAGTTCCTTTTCAACAAATCGTTTAAACATTCTGTGAATTAATTTTGTCCAATTCCTGTCGCTTTCCTGATGTGTCGAACTCTTCGATCGTCGTGTGCACTTTGGTGATGCGTTTCAAGCAAATTATGATATTATATAGTTCATCGTCATATATCGCCACTGCGGCGCGCACGTGAAAATGCGCCCATGGCCCACCAAGCCTTCCATCCCTCCGCGGTCGGCAAATTGGTGCCAGACTTGTCTGCACTGGCTCGATACATCGGGCGGCCACCGCGAGCCATTGTAAAGGCCAAATATGCATTCAATCACCTCCAACGATGCTTAATGAAGTCGAATGCATGGCGCATCCCTCAGGGATTCATCAACGCCGAGAGCTTTTATAGTTCATCGTCTGAGCTAAGCAACTTCATTGATCACTGCAATGGAACCACGAACATCTTCATCAAAAGGCGCCAGTTACTCTTCTCGACAGGATCGATCTCCTACCAATAATGAAGCGTTGTTTTGCAACTGTGCGATAGTGGTTGCGGGGGTGAGGGTTCTTGTGAGACATGCTTCCGATGGAAACTGTCAGCCGTGCTATGCCCTTTTGCACTTTGTGCAAGGTTGAATGGTTTGCAAAGATGATAATTGAAACAAAATTTTCTAGAGAGGTTCTAGCAAACTATTCTGAGGCTTAGATAGTCTAGTAAATCTCGTTGTGAAGGCGTGCTGTTTTCTTAGACGTTCCTGGCTTAAACAGACGATTTGGACCATCAATGCAAGATGAATTGGTTACCTGATATTTTGCAGTAATGACGTTTATCCATAATATGAAAGTGCAGGCGCCAGTACGCATGACTGACTGGAATGATTGCTATTATTAGGGAGTTCGGTCTCAGATAATGCCCGTTATCACGGTTGCGTAGAGCAAGGTAAAAGCAAGAAAGCCAAAATGTTTCGATAGGACAAGCTAGTTCTATCCACGGAAAGGGTAATAGTGCGTTCGTTCCCCACCATGGATATCTGCAGTCCAGAGTTTTGCAAATATCTCAGCTTCACTAAACTTATATTATAAGGTTTATTGTACGATTTGTGACTATTGGATGGTTTATCTATCACAGATGATTCGTCGAGATTTAGTCATCGAAAACTATTCTCTATGCATAGAGTGTACCAAAACTGTTCTCGCAGAACGGAGAAAAGGCAGCTCAATTCAAAAAACAAATTTCCAGAACCACCATGAGCTGAGACATATTCAATTCATTAGTCGCCTGGTGGGAAGATGTAGGTGTAGATAACAGTTACGATGAATACGCTCGGCTCATTTAGCATCTTCATACTAGCAATGTCAAAGCTGAGATTTCAAAAGTCACCAAGAGACGTCTGCCTCCAGAAACACTCGAGCTCATACAGCAGCGTGGAATAGCAAGAGGTGCAGGCAGCCACGGACGCTTGAACTTGGAAAACGATGCAGAGTGGCGATAAAAGAAGATCTTAAAGAGAGAAGAGCAGCACAAATGGTTGAACCTGCAAGGGCTGTGCCAATTACAAAAACAGGATGATTGCACTCCGACGTCCAGACTAAACAATCACAGCATCCAGAGAGGCAATGGAGAAAACCCTTCACGAATAGTACTCAGATCTCCTCGATAGTCACCTCCACCTTCCGTCATATGAACGGAGAATGGATATGTTGTCACGGAGAATGGATATGTTGTATCACCGGTTCTGCCTTGTGAA
>MQTX01000577.1:0-15683 GCA_009735665.1 Angiostrongylus cantonensis | reverse complement strand
ACAGTGCTCTTATGCTGCTTACTAAGGCTGAGTTAAGGCATAAGAGGTTAGATAGAGATGATGAAGAACCATAGGTTAAGTGAGTGCGGCGGTGTGTAGTGTATGGTGGAGAGTACACTAGCACCATAAGAAGAGGTTAGCACAATAGAATGTACATGTGAATTGCAAGTAAGGTGGTTCGGTAGGTAGTATTCTCACTAAATGGAATACACTAACAATTGTGTGCAGCAATACAAATACATGTAACTTTCGATACTGCAAAGTGGTGATAACAATGCGATGAGTATATGAGTGATTAGCTAATACTGATTGTGTAAGACTATTGCTACAATTATGAAAGAGTTAAGGTTTACATGCTCACAGGGCAAGAATGTCAATAGTGGTTACAAGGTTGATTTAGCAATAGGAATGAAGAATTGTTGGTCAGAGTGCCTGTGAGCGATCATGGAATTGTAATATGTATTGGAAGTGCAAGCTACAAATCTTAGTTAACATTATTCGCGCCTAGGTGGTGCAAGCTACAAATTTTAGTTAACATTATTAGCGCCTAGGTGGATTGGAAAGAGCTGTGACTGAGACGATTATGCGAGCTGTAGAATAGACTACGATCAAGCCAATTGGATGATGAGCAAACATTATGGCTTGCAGCGGCGTTACTATCAAGGCGTTAATTTAGCATGGTTCAAGAAGCTGTAATAATATTTAACTGTTGTTTCAGTACGATGATACATAGGTACGGATCTAAAAGCGGACCAACCCTGACAGGGACGAGTCCGAATAGCAATTCACGAGGTTACTTATATGCTTTTGGAGAAGGCGGTATTTGGCACAGGTCCAGCTTCTTTACCGAAAACATTCATCGGCTACTGTTTCGAAATCCTTTCGAGCCCAAAGAGCAGCTGGCGGAAGTCGCAAACATCCTCGTGCCCTTTTTGTTATTGCACGCATAGTGCTCTTTTCATTATTGTACGCATAATGCCCTTTTTATTATTGTACGCCTAATGCCCTTTGGACAGTAACAGCAAGCAGAGTGATGCAATTATTAACGTTCATTAGTCGACTTGTCAACACAAAATCTTTCTTCCAGAGGTTTTACAGTGTTCTCTATATCATGCCATTTCATACTTTCTGCATCCACTTAATCAACTAAGGTGGTTCTCATGGGGAGACTTGAACTCTAAAATACAAATGTAATGCAGAATTTTGCACTAACACACGTTGCAATTTTTAGGGAAAAATCTCGCCTTGTTGGGTTTTTAGAAGTTCTCCACATTGAAAACCTCTCGTCATAAGTGAGCTGACCAGTATTTTCAGAGTAAAACAAGCGAACGAGTGTCAATTTTTCAAGTCCGCTGAGCTTACCGATTCCAACACACGGGCTTTTCTTTATTTTAACTGTAATTAAATTGTGTTATTAAGTTAAGTTCCATGCCCGTTGAGTAAGAAACTTTAAAATACTGAGCAGCCCTAAATATCTCCACGAGTGTTCCTTCCCGTTTGCATCTAAATGATCTGGAGCCTTGCGTTTCGTTGTTCTGCTGCTTTTATCTGCTAGGTGTTTTATTGCTCTCTTATTTTTACTGTATCACCGAGCTGTACTCGATAACTTGATATATTGACCACTTTGTCATTAACCGCAACGAGCTTATGAGATGTGAGCAGCTTCGCTGAATAAATCGTTGGTACAAGGCCTGTCAATTTTTCAAAAAAAAAGCTAAATCACAACTGTGCTGCCGCCGCTTTAATGCTGTTCGTACGAAAGAGACAAATTAGAATTTTTAGAAAACACAAAATGACCATGGAGGCTTTTTCCTGAATACACCATTTCCGATTTATGGAATATTTTCTGCACAAGCTTTGTATCGCAGAATGGGTAAGAACGCCGTCAAATTATTAGTTCACTATAAAAGTTTGATTTCGATCAGCGAAATACCTCGCGATTGATTAAAGGTCGATGACGAGATTTGTTGATTTCCAATGATAATATGCACTAAAAACACGAACCCAATCTATTCAGAGACAAAACCACACAGTGGATGTAAAAACCAGATTGAAAAATTGCGATTGAATCCTTGAAGAAGAAGAAAAAAGCCGTTATGTGGAACCCACTTTGTCGTGGCTTGACGTCAAACGTAATTCAGCACCATATCCGTCGGCTACTCAAACGGCCTCAAATGTCTCACGCCACACTACAGTAACTTAATCTTTCCCGGTTTTTGAGGTTCCACCGACATCGATCACTCAAAATCACCAGTTCTTCCGACGGTTCTTTTTTCTGAATAATCTTTGGTGCTACGAAAACCATTTCATACAACGCTTCTTCTACAAGCATACTGTATCCATTTTCGTTTTGAGAACTTGACAACCTCTTTTGTCACCTTGTTTTTTCATCGGCTGCTTTGAGCGCACGCTCTCTCAAATCTCTATACTCTCAGAGCTTCTCTATGTGGATTCAACATAGTTCTCCTTCTCACTGCTTTTTATGCCAGCTTCACCTATTTTCCTCTGTGGGGAAAACTTTTCTATATTAGTAGAAGAACCGAGATTGCATTTGCTTCAACAATAGCCCTTACCATCTCCCTCACACCAAAGGGAGCAGCAGCTTCGTACAAAATTTTTGCGAAACAGCACTTGTGTGGTGTACCGCTATCGTTTTATCCATAAAACTTTTGAGCTGTTACTTTCATTCCACTATTAATTAGCGTTCCCATTTTTAAGTAGGACTCACTGAGTTGTTATTAACAAGATCAAATTTTTCCTCCTCTGATTCCTGGACCACACGCTGGGACCAGAAATTTTATTTTTGCATACGCATACTAAGACGGTGAAAGCAAAAGTAGTTCCATATAAGTCAAAATGAGCTTCCTCGACAGGCATGCATGGAAAATAAACTCAAGCGCTGGCTGCGTGTGTAACACCGTCAAGGGACTCAAAACCCACCAATGTCCGGGCAGCTGCGCTTCAAGTGCTGAAGCGACAAGAAAGAAGCACTGCAGCTACAATTTAGGCGGCTATTTTTATTTGCTAAGATCTCTTCTCAACCCAGGCTATGTGAATAGCTCTAGGTATCTTCTTGTTATAATGTTTTTCATCATCATCGTCAGCTTTTTCTAGGCTCGAGATCTTTCTTGGCCGCTCAGTGAACCTGACGTTAATCGTATCCCCGTCCAAAATCTTTCTTCCAGGGGTTCTATAGTGTTCTCTATATCATGTCATTTCACAGTTCCTGCATCCGCTTAATCAACTAAGGTGGTTCTCATGGGGAGACTTGAACTCTCAATGTTGCAAAACCCACGGTTTTCAAGTCCGCTGAATTTTTGCGAAACAGCACTTGTGGGGCGTACCGCTATCGTTTTATCCATAAAATGTTTGTGCTGTTACTTTCATTCCATTATCGATTAGGGTTCCCATTTTTAAGTAGGACTCACGAAGTTGTTATTGACAAGATCGAATTTTTCCTTCTCTGATTCCTGGACCACACGCTGAGACCAGAAATTTTATTTTTGCATACGCTTACTAAGACGGTGAAAGCAAAAGTAGTTCCATATAAGTCAAAATGAGCTTCCTCGACAGGCATGCATGGAAAATAAACTCAAGCGCTGGCTGCGATTAACCGCAACGAGCTTATGAGATGTGAGCAGCTTCGCTGAATAAATCGTTGGTACAAGGCCAAGAGTGATACAAAACAAAAATTAATCTCCATTAAAGATGGCAGCAAAGTTATCAGCTGCGTAACCTATTTTACTATAGGCATCTAAAAACATAGACCTGAGCTGTTTACTTGAAATTTCATAATAAATCTTGAACTTTTTGTGGGCAGCAAACTGCTTACCAAAATCCATTGACCTTTTGAACCCAAAAACATCATATAGGTCAGGAGGAAATTTACTTTTATTTACTGAATCATTTGCTCGGCCCATTAAATTTATACCAAGCCTATAGCTGATTCTAACATTTTATGGATAAAACGATAGCGGTACGCCCCACAAGTGCTGTTTCGCAAAAATTTGTACGAAGCTGCTGCCCCCTTTGGTGTGAGGAAGATGGAAAGGGGGGTGTACCTTGTACTTGTAGCGATCTCGAAAAAGCAGTGAAAATACAAATGTAATGCAGAATTTTGCACTAACACACGTTGCAATTTTTAGGGAAAAATCTCGCCTTGTTGGGTTTTTAGAAGTTCTCCACATTGAAAACCTCTCGTCATAAGTGAGCTGACCAGTATTTTCAGAGTAAAACAAGCGAACGAGTGTCAATTTTTCAAAAAAAAAGCTAAATCACAACTGTGCTGCCGCCGCTTTAATGCTGTTCGTACGAAAGAGACAAATTAGAATTTTTAGAAAACACAAAATGACCATGGAGGCTTTTTCCTGAATACACCATTTCCGATTTATGGAATATTTTCTGCACAAGCTTTGTATCGCAGAATGGGTAAGAACGCCGTCAAATTATTAGTTCACTATAAAAGTTTGATTTCGATCAGCGAAATACCTCGCGATTGATTAAAGGTCGATGACGAGATTTGTTGATTTCCAATGATAATATGCACTAAAAACACGAACCCAATCTATTCAGAGACAAAACCACACAGTGGATGTAAAAACCAGATTGAAAAATTGCGATTGAATCCTTGAAGAAGAAGAAAAAAGCCGTTGTGTGGAACTCACTTTGTCGTCTACCCGCCAACATAAATTTTTTCATGTCCAATTTATTGCTCGTTTCAAGGCGGTCTCGTTTTTCGACTTCATTAAGTATCGCTGAAGGTGATTGAATGCATTTCTCGCCTTTACAATGATTCGCGGAGATTACCGATAGTATCGAGCGAGTGCTGCTATCCTCCCAGACAAGTCTGGTACCAATTTGCCGACGCCGGAAAATGGAAGGTTTGGTGAGGGATGGACGCGGGGATCAATTCCGATTGTATGCTGCAGTGCCTCCTTCATGCATTGCACCCTCCAGTAACAATAATAATGCTGTTATCAGTAAAATACAATCAGCTAATCACATTGGTTTTGAGCAATTTGCAAAACTCGGGCCGCAGGTTTCTGGGGTGAGGAACGAGCGCGCTATTACCCTTTCAGTGTGATAACGCGGTCACCACCACATCATGCATGTATTCGCCTTTATCTCAGCTTGTTTTTATCGATCAGTTTTATCAGAAATAACCCATCAACGTGATTGATCTGGTGAACCCAAATCGGCATTGAAGCCATTTGAGCTGAAGCTCCAGTCGAAAATTACAATCAATACCGATGTGGGCTCTCCAGATTAATCCTTTTTACGGGTGATTCTCAATGATACTGGTCGTGGTTCCAGACTTGTCTGGGAGGATAGCAGTACCAGCTCGATGCATCGGTAGGCCATCTCAACCACTATAGGACAGATATGCCTTCAATTACCTCCAACAATGACTAATAAAGTCTAATGCATGGCTCATTCCTCAGAAGACTGATCAACGCCGAAATCTTTACCTTTTTACCTTTCAGTAGCCTTTCAGTATGATTAGACACGTATAGTGCAGCGTCACGGTTGCCCTCCAGTGCAGTAGAATTTAGTAGTATTTTCGAAACTGCCCCTTGCACTTGCCTTTTCCTTCATCCATCCGGGATCTAGAGATTAGAGTCGAACTTGTCTGCCAAGATAAAAACTCAAGCTGAATACATCGACAGACCACCTTATGTTATTGTGCAGGCTAAAATCCTTCACTAAATCATCTCTACGATGTTTGACTGAGTCGCAGAGCAACGATATTGTGTACGCAGAGAGTAAATGCAAAGCTCTTAGGTCTCGTTCCTCTTAGCTCAAAAATAGACGAGTTAGTGCTATTTTAAGCAATCATCACTAATTGTTCCCATTCATGCAACACTGATGGAGATTTTTCCATTTAGCGAATCACCTATTGCTTCGCGATATGCTTGATTCCGTGGCGATCTACCATTAATAGCTGGACCGTTCAATATTTCTGAATAGGGAAAATGGATAATGTGTCCTCTCATCAGTTTTCGAAGTGTGACATTCGGGTAAAGCATTGATGCCCGTTTTCCAGTAGAAGAATGTTCATCGTCACTATCAAGCCAGAAAATTGCTCAGGTGCTTCTTTTTACTAGAAAATATATATGTACATGCTGATGGTTTTGATGCGAAAAAGGGAAGCTGTTGATGTTGCTTTAATGTTACGGCACTCCCTGGTAGCTGACAATGAAACGTGTTTGTGTTGCTCAAGGTTCCATTACTGCTGTTGTATTCTGTTACGATAAATTGGATAAATCCGACATTTTAAATAAATCACTTGTTGCTTTTCTAACCATCACCTCGTGGGCCCGCATAGCAAAGCGGTTAAAAGTGATTTGTAGGTTGCTGGACTAAGCTACAGCCTAGCCGAGCTCTGGGTAAGCGAGCCCTCCGTGTCTCAGATGTCGGCAACTTGCCGTTGCCATATGTCTGAATAAATAAAAATACAGGCATGATCTATCGGAAAATCACATCAATTTGTTGTATTCGCCACAAGTATGCGCTCAGAGCATCCATACAGTGCTACGAATGGAATCGAATGCATAGCACATCACTCGGGAGCCGATTAACCCATAACGGTCAGTTTTTTATCCTTTGTGATTTTGATAAAAATTGGACGGCTCAAGACATCCTTCCTCTTTATTGATTAAAAGTAAGAGCTTTAAATGTGAAAAAATCTTGGATGAAAGGAGTCTCTTAAAATTAACGGCACTCAGTTGACTTTCTTAGCAGTAATAACGGTAGTAATAATAACATTAGTAATAATTATGACCATTAAAATATTCCTGGCAATAGCGAATATATTATTTCTGCAAGTAAATAAAAATATTAGCAACATATCCACAGTATGCCTTCGACTCATTTCTGGTTATGTCTGAAGACTATTACTGCTATTATTATCATTCATCTATAGGAATATATTGCAAGTAATATTCATGTTGCATAGGTATATGTACGGATAAAGGATAAAGCTCTCGGCGTTGATAAATCCCAGAGGGATACGCAATGCATTCGGCTTCATTGAGTATTGTTGGAGGTGATTGCCACGCTGATCCAATCGCTGTTCAGTTTTAGACACATGCACGATGAAGGGAAGCGTCGTGGAGAAATTTTTTCGCTATTCCAGCTTTGAATACATAGCTGGTCTTTACAATGACCCGCGGTGGTCTGCCGATGTATCCAGCCAGTGCTGCTATCCTTCCAGACAAGCCTGGTATCAATTTACAGAACCCTGAGGTATGTAAGGCTTGGTGGGCCATGGGCGCATGAACTGATTCCACGTTCGTGTCGCTGTGGCGCTTCCAACCACTGCGCCACACGCGCCCTCACCAGCACGATATAGGCAACTATGGCCCAATCTGCTTGCTGTCTGTCGTCTACAACCATCTCACTCCAATCATCCTGCATAGGATTGAGAGAACAATGGACGAAGGACAGCCATATGGGAAAGCAGAGTTTCGAAAAGGATTTTGTACGATGGACCACATTCACACGATAACAAGGCTCGTTGAAGTATCGCAAGAGTATAAAAGACCGCTCTGTCCCACTTTCATCGATTTACAAAAGGCCTTTGATTCAATTGAGATAGAAGTTAGATGGAAGCCCTTGGTGGTCGAGTCGCTACTCAATAAATAAGGGCTCTTCGTGAGCCGTACAAAAACTTCACAACCAAAATATCACCGTTCTACAACGTTGTTAACGTTGGCGTCAAAAGAGGAGTTAGACAAGGCGGTACAATCTCGCCAAAATTATTTACCGCCTCCCTCTAGAACGTCATGCGAACATTGGAATTCGATAAGTTGGGAGTGAAAATCGATGGTTGATGGTTACATCTTCTTTGTTTTGCTAATGACATCGTCGTTGTAAAATCAAACATTAGCCAGGCGGAAGGTATGCTTGCCAACTTTGATAAAGCCTGTGGAAGGAATGGTCTTCGACTAAATCTAAAGAAAACGATGTTCATGAAGAACGGATTGGTTTCGTTTCCCCATTCACGATCAACGGAACGAATATCTCCGAATGCTCCAGATATGTCTATCTAGGTCGGGAAATCAATATGATGAACGACTTAGCTCCAGAGCTGAGCAGAAGGAAACGAGCGGCTTGGAGACCTTTTAACAGCATCGAGGATGTGGTGAAGAAAACAAAGAACACCCGACTCCGTGCCCACCTTTTCGACTCCACAGTTCTTCCAGCTCTACCGTATGCGTCAGAAACCTGGTCGCTGCGTAAGCAGGATGAAAGATCATTCAGCTTTACCGAAAGTGTAGTCGAAAGAACGATGGTAGGAGTATCCCGTTTCACACAAAAAAGAGATCACAGTTAAGAAGATTTGCTAAGAATTAGCTGCCTGCCTTTGCGTGTGCTACGCAGGGCTTTTCGTGATAAGTAGTCACAACACTGGACAGCTCCCCCACCAACCCTTCCATCCCTCCGGGGTTGGCAAATTGGTACCAGACTTGTCTGGGAGGATAGCAGCACTGGCTCGATACATCGGCTGGCCACCGCGAGTTATTGTAAAGGCCAGATATGCATTCAATCACGTCAAACGATACTTAATGAAGTCGAATGCATGGCGCATCCCACAAGGATTGATCAACGCCGAGAGCTTCATCCTTTTATCCTTTTTATTCAAGTTTCTACACAAAAGCACTATCAGAGATTAACTAACTAAAGGCCATGGAGTACACATATCGCACAAGAGAAAGCCGCAATTAATCAGTGCAAACAGCGTAAGGATGAACAACTGCATACTGTAAGTTACCTCAAACTCTCTTTGTAGCCACGTTAGTTTTTTTTCATCTGTCCTCCACAGAGGAAGCTACGTTAATGTTATTGAATTACACCTTAGTCGATAGGCTACAAAAAAGTTTTTAACCTTTGCACCAAATTGTGGCCATTAGTCTCGATAGCGATGTATGAGTCTTCCAAGCACCAATAAACTTTCCACAAGTCTTTCCCGTGGTCCCGACCTGTCCACTATATTTTTCTCGCTTTTAGCGAAAAAAATAAGAATTATAGTTATTCTATGCTGCAAACGTCAGCGGCTTCTGTCATGATAACTAAGTATCATTTGCATTAATAATAGTCCCATTGATTGTTGAGTGACACGAGCGGACGCCAGTAAATCTTCCAATTTTTCTCAGCGCGTGCAAGAGTAATCCAGTGGGTTCTGGTTGCTTTAGAAACTCGTTGAGCGCGATATCTTTTTTCTAGGCTTTTCGTGAAGAACTCTGACCATCGAATCGGTGGTCTTCCTGCAGTGCGTTTAATATCCCGAAGATTAAGGTCACTTACGGCTTTTGCCCATCTTTTGCCGTTCGTATGCATTACGTTTTCGGCCCATCTTATCTTCGACTGCTTGAACATCTTTCAAGACGGCATCTTTGATTTTTAATCGTGGATGCAGGTCGGAGTTTCGGATCCCTTCCCTTAGTTGTGTGATACAGAATACTTCTAGCATCGTCATCCGACTGCGCAGTCAATTACGCTGAGTGATTTTTCATCCTGCCCTAACAAGGACCAAGTTTTTGATGAATGCGTTAAGGCAAGAAAAACAGTTGAGTCCAAAATGTGCTCTTAGAGTCAAGTGTTCATTGTTCGCTTCACTACATTCTCTATGCTTATGAAAGCTCATCAAGCCTCTCGCTTCCTTTTTCTGAACACTGGAACTAAGTCATTCGTCATGCTAATTTCTTGATCTAGATGGACGTAACAGCAGCAGTCGATGACATTCGTTCCGGTGGGCGCGAATGGGATATACGAAACTAATCCTTTTCTCACAAACATCGTTTTTGTGAGATTTAGTCGAAGACTAATCTTTGCACAGGCTTCATCAAAGTCGGCAGGCATTCGTTCTGCTTGGCTAATGTTTAGTGTTGTAAGTTCGATGTCATGAAAAAAGCGAAGATGGTGTAATTGCCGACCAACGGTTTGCACTCCCATGTTGTCTCATTCCAATGAGCACATAACCTCGCACTTCTAAATATCAACTTCATTGCATAGTAGCGCCTTCGAAAATCCATTTTTCTCCGCTCAAGTGGTATGTAGAATTTTGAAAGTGAAGTTAAGGAAAGAGGAGCGTGGAGTGGAAGAGAAGGCGCAGACTTGAAGTGTAGATTCCTTGTGTTATTGACCAATTCCTCGATGTTTCTGAAAGCAGTAAAACTTGGAGCTCGCATATTCCATTTCAGTTTAAGGATTCGGTCGTCGTTCAGCTACAGCGTCTATGTGCGCGTTACACTGCTGTATTGCTCGGAGGAATAACAACATTCTCTACTTATTCAAACAATTCGCAGTGCATTTTTGCGTTGACTGCGGAGTGCTGCGGCCAACTGTGAAACCAACTAGCAACATGTTAAGACTTGTCCGTAGATGGCCGTCGGGGTGTGGAATCAAGCTGCCACATGTCAAGGCTTCTCCGCACGTGGTCTTTGAGGCGGTAGTACATAAGGCGCGCTTTTCAGCAACGTGGCAATCTCCAATCCAGCTCTCGAAACCGACCACATGCCTTTAACCCTCACAGGCCCCACGCTCACATCTCACCTCATCATCATATTGCCTTATAGATTCATTAAAAAAGCGCCTTCTTTATGGCCATTTTCCTCGTCCACCTCCTCTCTCTCTCCACATTCTGTTTGAAGGGTTCTCTCGTCACTGTACACAAGTACATTTTTTGTGTTAGAAATGCCTGTCATATTTAGTGAAATGTATTGAAAAATATTTCAAAACCGATTTCTTTTTAATCTCGGCATGACTAATCAACATGTATTCGCACGTCCATGGAAGCGTAAATTAAAACGTCATCCAGTCTATAGAAAACCCGAGAATTGCAAAAAAAAATTTTTGCAAGGTTCTACATTTCTATAAACAGTTTTTGAAAAACTACTCCTAAAATCTTCTTTGGAAGCTTCTCTCTCGTAGCCATCTGGAACGGCAGTGAGGAGGCACGGCACTTGTTTTTGCTTCAGCGTCGTCTAACAGACCATGTAGAGAGAAGCCCCAACAATAGTTGTCGATCCTCGTCATTAAGACGGCCGAACGACGAGCAACGAGAAGTGGTGGCGAAATCATTTTGCCTACACGATTGATCCGTTGTACTATGGATAACACGAAATGATTTACAACTACATCTCTAAGGAGGTGCGTACACTGTCGAAAGTGTTCCTAATAATCTGCGATCTTAAAAAAACAGTGAGAAACCATCGTGCGCACAACATAATACCAAGATAGGTGAAAGAAGCGACGTCAAGACAAAATACTGGTTGAGTTTCTTTTTCTTACATATTAGTTAAAATCGTTCTCGTCTAAGCAAAGGTCGCTTTTAAAAAACGCGACCCAGTTGGCGCCGTTTGCCTGAATTAACATGACTTAAAGACTCGAAGCAATCTATTCAGGACCTAAAATCTGCCGTGTAGGGAAGCGGTAAGGTGGGGTTCTGGCGGTAGTGCTCACTGCGCCGATGAACCAACCTACTCAGCGTATCTATGACAGTGCTGCGGGTTCAGTGAGCTCTCTATTTTCCGCGAAAATTGTTGCCTCTAGAAATCATCCACTTGGCCGGCATTCATCGAAATTCATGATAAAAGAAAAATTTCCAAACGTCGAACCCCATCGCAGAAAGGACCTTCGCAGATGATGAACGCGAGGCGGCGAATGGAATCCAAGAAGTGCTGGGATCCTATGGCTAGCATTTCGATTCGCTTCACCTCATCACTTTCAAAATTTGGAATTAGTTAGCAGTACCTCTTTGGTCAATTAGTTTTAGGATCTGACAAATAGCTTGCCTTAAAATTATAGCATGTGGCAGAATGCTCAACGAATGCCAGCATTTTGCTAAACGTATCGAGATTGTCATCCATCCAGCACAACTACATTAAAGTTAACAATTAGTGTTTTGTGTGGGAGCTAAGACGACTTTATCTCGTTAGTTCTTTAGCTGTACGGTATTCATACGTTACTGATTTCACCGATTCACCTTATCAAAACCAAACGCAACAAAGAAAAAAACAGTTGTGGTTGGTATCCCTTTTTCACTTCTAAAGTTTATTAGAAAATCTAGGACGATCTTTTGCAGACTACTCTCTTTTCCAGTATGTCGATCAAAATTATTGCCATGCAGCTTTTTTAACCGGTTCAACGCATCATTATTGGACATAATCACATTGGTTTCCAGTGCACCTCGTTTCTCGATATTTTTCTAACGGCACAGACAGTCTGTATTGCCGTATCCTTTACGGATTTGCACCAGTGCACGTGGCACCAATGTGTAAACGGCCACAAAGTGGTAGGCAACATGAAAAAAAAAAACACATAGAGAAATGAAGGTAAGATCCAAGCTTGGCAGAATATTCAAAGAAAAGCATTACTAACAAAGGATACATTGACTCCTGAAAAATCCAGTTCTCTCGCGTATAGCGCTCTTTATGTCTTCGACTGCAATCCAACATTCTGCACTTCCTGCACACAACCCGACGCTACTGTTTTCTTTGATGTTCCACGTTTACGATTCGGAAGAGCAGGGGCGTTTCAATCCTGTTGCCACGCCTTAATTTGAGAATATTATGTGGACAACCTCTGTATAAAAGTAATCACTACTGGTCCCTTTAAAGAAAACCGACAGGCATTTAAGTTGACATATCGTTCCCAAATTTGCTTCTTCGTGTACTTCCAGCATAGTCGCCAGAGATACAATTTTGCATGTGGATATTTCTACATCTTCCAAAGATCCACGACCGTGGTGAAAACAGTGGATGAATAAACGATGCTGGACAGAGTCTTAATAAAACACTGCAGCATGTGGACGAGATTAAATTTAAATTAATTTTAATTTAATTAAGCTAAAGATTAAATTTAAATTAATTTTAAATTATCTGAATTAAAAGACGGCTAATTTTTACAACATATCAGATTAAAAAAGGTAATTTCTTTTAGTTATAGCAGTTGGCCGATAATGTGGCCAAATAGCAAATGTGGGAATGTTAGGTCTACTCAAGTGCTCGTTGCTTTTTTGAAAGAGTTTGGTAGCGGTTATTTTTGCACAGACACAGGTTTTTTACAAAGAGCGTTATAAATCCGTTAGAGACAGGCCGAATGGCGCGTGTGGCGCCGTGGTTGGAGGCGCCGCTGCGACGCGCACGTGAAATACACCCGTGGCCCAACAAGCTTTCCATCCCTCCGGGGTCGGCAAATTGGTACCTGTCTTGTCTGGAAGAGTAGCAGCACTGGCTCAATTCATCGGCAGGCCATCGTCAGTCACTGTAAAGGCCAGATATGCATTCAATCAACTCCAACGATACTTAATGAAGTCGAATGCATTGCGCATTCCTAAGCGATTGATGAATGCCGAAAGCTTCATCCTTTATGCTTTTATTATAGATACACTAGCACAGCTTTACTCTAAAAGCAAAGTCACGACATGCAAGACACTATTGACGAGGTTCGTGAAAAAATTGAAACTGAAAGAATCGCTCGTAATAAGGCTGAACTACCTTTCGGGTAATGTTGGGCATATGCTTTTTCATTCACTTCCAAGTGAGGCTTACTAGATTTAATTTCGAATCTAGGGAACCTGTCGCTGTTAGAAAAAGTGAAAGGCGATCTGCTCCACAAAGTAGACGAAGTCAGTGTCTTGCAGGATATAATGCGAATTAAAGAGGATAAGATTCGCGATCTAAAGGTACTGGTTTGGCAACTCATTCTGCGCTCATAGTTTCTTCATTTTCGCTGAAGATACTATCAATTTGTTCCATGCAGAGCGCTCTCGAATCAATCAGCGATGCTCATGAGAATAATCTCAAGGAACAGAAATTGAACTATAGTCACCAGATCGAAGAGCTTCGTGAAGAAGTGGAACAACAGAAAGTGCCCATCCCTCAGCTGGAAAAGCATACAGATCAGTTGGGGAATGAAAGAGTGCGCTTTCCGCCTATATTTTCATCTTCGTCATTTCAAACAGATCGATTTGAACACATAACTTTTTGAGTTTGTTAATTTTTAACATGGAACAAAATTCTACGAACTAATGTAATGGTGATGCTTTGAAATGCAACCATAACTGATTCAGGAAGAGGTTTCACAAGAGTTGGCTACATTGCAAGTTCGGAAATTTGGGAATGATAAATGGAGAAAGCAGCATGAATCGCAGCTAATGGATCTGCAATCACAGGTTTCTGAATGTTATCAGCATCGTGTGGAAGTACTGATGCAACCCGAAAAAGTAAAGTAGACCTTTACATAATCTCTCTTTTATTCCTACTTCATTTACCCGGTGAGAGTATTTCGCAATGTTTGGACGCTTACGTTTCTAGGATCGCGGTGAACCCGACCAGCTACGTCGTGCTCGTAAGAACGAAGAGCAACTTGTGTCGAATCTGAACAGAAAAATTGCAGCACTTCAGAAGCATTTAGATGAAGTCACGAACAAAGTTGACTTGTGTGTCATATTTCTGGAACAGTAATGCGTCAAATGATACGTAAGGTCGTACGTTGTGACATGCAGGTGGAAGCTCGGGCTAAATTGGAACAAACAGGTCGCGTTCGACAACTAGAAGAACAAAAATCTGCAATTATCAGGGAACGTTATGATGTTGATGCGGCTCGTCAACGCATTTATCGCGTAGGTTTTCCTATCTGTTAAGGCTCAGGGACCGACATGAATTGGTTTCCACTCACACATTTCGTGAGAAAACAATGGCAGCTTTCGACTTCAAAACAGCTGAGTAATAAGTGCAGTAAAGAGCATTATTATCTGCAAGTCTTCCTAACGAATAAAAGCGGTTTTCTTTCATCTCACTAAAATTATGACCCTTCATGGTCCAATAGACGTGTTTTCTGGTGTCTTCTTCGTAAAAACTGGTATTTCGAAAATAAGATCAGCTATTCAAGCAGTGCTTCGTCCATTGAATACGATAATATCCTCAAATGCGTTGTTGATAAATATGGTGGCCAGGATTTCATTTGGAATACGTTAATGATCAAATAGCAGTTTTAAGGGACCTTTGAACTTTTGAAGTATTCCAGTTACTAAAGATATGGCAGCAATTATTAATAAACGAACTTCGCGGACTTGTTATTAAGACTTGTTAAGCGGTACTGAGTAATCCAACATAGTTCTTTTACTCTTAGCAGTACAACTATTGACTTTTGAGGGTATTCATCAAGTGCGCACACAACTCGCAGAGATTCAAAATAAGGCTGAGGAACGAGTAATGGAGCGCGTAAAAGAGATAAAAAAGAAAGTGGGTTCACGAATGGATTTGTTTCTGAACACTTCTTTCTTATTGTCACGTTTTTTTAAGAAAGTCACTAATGTGCCAGCGTTGCTTAGTCATATGCAAATCTGCGCTGCTTAAACACTACTACTCGTTTTTTTAGGTGTTTACGGTGAATGATGTCAAAACGTAAGCCTGATGCATTGCTCGAACCCAAGCCAGCCACATTAAGAGTCTGGTACCCTGCATACTGAGCTAACCGGGCTGCCAGCATTGCTCAGTGATATGCAGATCTGCGCTGTTTAAACACTAATACTCGTTTTATAAGGTGTTTACGGTGAATGATATCAACACGAAAGTCCGATTTTTGGCTCGAACATGGCAGAGTGTTTAAGAGTTTGGTACCCCACCTACTGTGCTAACAGGGCTGCCAGCATTGCTCAGTGATATGCAGATCTGCGC
>MQTX01000576.1:568-19188 GCA_009735665.1 Angiostrongylus cantonensis | reverse complement strand
ATTGCTTAAAGGCTCAGCTGGTAGCAATTCCCATGCCGTAGTGATAGCTACCCGTGAGTATAACCAGCCTCCACGTTCAGAGCGCAGCAAGCTATACGTGGGTATCAAACATGCTAAACACAGCAAAAAAACGGGCATCATTCCCCTGACCCCGAAAAAGACCCCACTTTCGCAGCGTTCGGTAGGACGAGTACGGTGAGGCTACTAAATTCTCAGGGCCAATGGAAGCTGCCTGGATCAAAAACTATGGTGACGATCTGTACCTACAACGCACGTACACTTGCATCCGAGTCTTCGATAGAGCACTTGCTCATGCAAGCAAGAATGATAAAGTACGACGTGATCGGCTTGGAAGAGACGAGACGACGCCCCCCATTCAACGCTGTCTATGACACTAGAGAGGAAATGTTCCTCGGAACATGCGACAGTGGAGGCGTAGGTGGAGTCGGCGTTTTCGTCAACACGAGTTTGTCCATGAACATCGATTCATTCGAACAGCTTACAACCCGAATCGGACGTTTACGATTAAAAAGATGTGGATCACCACCGGCTTTGACAATCTTCGTTGTTTACACGCCAACATCAAACTATGACGAAGAAGAAGTCGAAGCGTTCTACATGAACTTGGAGTGGTTCTACAGAGAAGACCATAGGGAGGTCAAGGTCATCAATGGAGATTTCAATGCCAAGATCGTACCAAGAAGATCGTCTGAGAAACGTCATAGTGGGAGCCACGGATTAGAATGGAACGAACAGGGTGAGCGGCTCTCTGAGTTTATCATGGCGACTAAAACCATCCATGGTAGCTCGCAATTCAAAAAGCCTCACCGTCAACGATGGACGTGGGAATCTCTCAATGGAGAGTACCATGAAGAAATAGACCACATCATAGTAAACAGGAGGTTTTGCCTAACCGATGTCGCTGTTGTCCCAAAATTTTACGCGGGCTCAGACCACCGTCTCCTTCGTGCAAGATTTTATTTCTCACGGAAAGGAGAAAAAGCCGCTCAATTCAAAAACCGAAGTCCCAGAACGACCATAAACTGGGACTTGTTCAACTCATTAGTCGGATGTTGGGAAGATGTCGTTGTCGACAACATCAACGAGAAATACGATCGGCTCATTCAACATCTTCAGGTTAGCGCCATGAAAGCTGAGAGTTCGAAGGTCACCAAGAGACGTGTGTCTCAAAAAGCTTTCGAGCTAATACGCCAGCGTGGAATGGCACGAGCTGCAGGCAACCGCTAATTAAGGTCCGAGCTTGCGAAACAATGCAGACAGGCGATAAAAGAGGATCTTAAAGAAAGAAGAGCAGCAGTAATGGTCGAAGCTGCAGAAGCTGGGAAAAGCATTCGCACAGCCCACCGAAGCTTCGCCAATTACAAGACCAAGATGATTGCACTCCAACGCCCAGACGGAACAATAACAGCGTCCAGAAAGGCAATGGAGAAAATCATCTACGATTACTGCTCAGATCGCTTCGATAGCCAGGTCCATCTCCCGTCTTATGAAATAAAAAAAGATGATAATATATATTTATTTATTTATGATCTTATAAACTGATCTTCTTTAGTTAGCTGCTGTGTGGTTGGTATAGGTCTTCGTTGTCGTTGTTGTTGTTGTTGGTCGATGGCTGACGTTTCGGCGATTTCGCCTTCCTCAGAGCCTGGACATATTTATATTAGAATACTTTATTTTTTTGGCGGAAAAAGGCTAAAGTATTAATAAAGATCAAACATCTAAGTAGATGGTGGGCTCAGATGTTACGGTCAAGTGTAGGTCTACACCATATTGAACAGAAAGGCTACTCACCTTGGTGTTACGAGTGGGACTGGCCCACGGTGCTGTTCATATGGGGTCGCGAGCAAGACACACCCCCGGGGTCAAAATATCATTTTGAAATAAGGCGCCAGGTCACGTGTGATAGTGAGGCATTCGTCTTTCCGGTTCATCTTTGGATTTTTGAAATTTATCCAAAAAGCCTCAAGAGTTTTGCGCGTTGATGTTTTTGATTCCTGCGCTAGGATCCGCACAGTCACTTGAAAATCATCGCCGTTGTGCTTTTGTGCCCTATGCGTACCTAAAGGAGTGTTTTGGCGTACTTTAACTTTCCCATCTAGGTGTTCCTTTATGCGCACACAGAGTGGTCTACCCGTCTCCCCAATACATTCCTCGCCGCATGCGTTACATGAGATCAAGTATATTGTACCTGAACTCATGCAATCTCCGTCTCTCTCGTTAGGACAGATTATACAGTTTGGTTATACTGGTTATACTCACGGGTAGCTTGCCAAGCTCTCCCAGAGTGGACATGCAGCTTATTTGTTGGAGGCGACTCCTATCCGGCTCCCATATACTTCCCTGTCACTTGATTGCAGGCTTTTGGCCGAATTGACTCGTAGAATACAATCCGCATAAAGAGATAACGCACCCACACACGCATGCATAAATCCGCCTAGCAAATACAGAAAGTATGTGCCAAATCGGCGCAGCTGAAACAGGGAGTCTATTCCCTGGATCCACGTGCGTCTCAGTTAAGCAAAGGTCGCTTTTTGTCCGCGATTAGCCCCTATCCGCCACCTTGGGACGCGCCACGTAGCCTCGCGACTAACCGGCTCGAGATCCCTCATATGAGGGAGATCCGTGGCCCATAGGAGTACTCGGTTTCATTTTAAGCATCCCGCGTAGATGGTTTCTTGTGAAGACACAAATTATTCTACCCGTTTCAGCAATATTTCCCTCGCCACATTTCTCACAGGAGGTCTAATATTTACTTGGAAAGCAAGTTATGAATTTCCATGATTAAATGGAAATTGCTTGAAACTGCTTATTATAAGTGAAACGAAGAAGATAGCATATTTCTTCAACAACACCACTTGTGGTCTAAAAGTTTTTTTCGATCTGAATTTTATAAAAATTTAGGAAAGGCCAAAAGCCGTTATTCTCTCTAGTCATATTTTTTCACGTTGAAAATAAATTCGACAGCCTCTGTACCTGTATCTGTAATCCCATTGATAGTCGAGTAACTCGATCAGGCGCCGATAAATCTTCCATTTTTCCCGGTCGCGTAAAAAAGCAACCCAGCGGGCCCTGCTCGCTTTAGGGACTTTTCAAGAATCACATCCTTCTTCTAGGCTCGGTGGTCTTCCTGCAGTACGTCTGACATCCCGAGGAATCCGGTCAGTAACGCTTCTCGTCCGTCGGTTGTCCTTCATAAGCATTATTTGTCAGGCCAATCTTATCTTCGGTTGTTTGGCCTACAAAATGGCATCTTTGATTTTTAATCACATACGCGGATAGGAGCTTTGGATCCCGTTCCTTAATTGTGTGCAACTTGATACTCGTAGCATCATCCTTCTGACTGCGTAATAAATAAAAATAGGAATAAAGAAAAAGATGAAAAAGAAAAAAGCGGAAAAATTACAGGAATTCCTCTTCGCCAACATGCATAAAGCCGAATTTAAGCCCGGTTGCCTGGTTTCCGATCCTGCTGGATCCTGTGAATCGGGTTGCAGACCTCACGGGCAGGTGCCCATTCCAATGCAAAAGGAAGGGCGACATTCGAAGGTGGAGAACTAAGATCGCTCAAACTCGGCCATCCTCGGATTATTGGTATGACAAGTAGAATAAAGTAAAATGCATGGAATTCACCACTTGTGATAATGTTATTTGAAAATGAACACTTTGTTCTCTTAGATCTTCAAAAACGAAGAGATATAGCCCAAAATTTTTTGTTTAATTGTCATAAAAGTTGAAAGCCTTTAACGCTGGTGAATAAAGAATAAAAGGATAAAGCTCTCGGCGTTGATTATACCCTGAGCGATATTTTATACACTCTACTTTACTAGGCCTCGTCAGAACTTAACGAATGCACCACTGGTCTATGTAATGACTCATTGCGACCTAGGTATGCATTAATCCAGCGTTGTTTTCTTCATTAACAATTCTAGTGCCAATTTACCGACCTCAGATAGCGGAAAGCATGGTGAGCCTCAAGCGATGGGTTAATCTCATTCGTATTGCAGTGGGCCTCATTCCACTGCGCTACATGCGCTAATGAAGTCCAAAAGCGTTTTGTCTGAGAAGTGTTAAATTAGCCTACGTATTTTGCTTTGTACAACCTACCCCGTGTGCCATAACATTAAATTTGCAGTTCAGTTTCCGACATTTTTGCGCGGTCAAATATACAAACCCATATGAAAAGCCGAATTTGTAAAATTTTGGGATACTTTACCAGGTTCTGGTCCAGAAAATCCCCTTCACAGCAACAGAATTTCAGTTTACAGAGATAATTACAGCTACACACTAATCATTTCCTTTGTTCTTTGCTTTGCGCTCTTTACTCCTTTTTATGGATCCTGAATCTGAATCTGCTCGATTGTGCGTTAGTTCCTCTCACGCAGGTTCGTAGGTTTTCTCGATTGTTAACGTAACACCAGATTTCGAACACGTGTAATTAAATGCTTTATGCAACAACGACAACAAAGCACAAGCGTAATGGCGATGAGAAAACCACTGGTGTAAAAATACAAGCGGAACTCGTCTATCAGAGAAAGAAAGTACAGATAGCAATGAGTAGCACTACCATATTGGAGTGTGGCTGCACAGAAGTGGGATAAGATAGATTTTTACAGAAGAATTTGGAATTGCTACACTTCACTGAAGATCATTGAACAAGAAGATATAGTGCAACAATCAAGAAGGAAAGGTATAGATATAGTAGGCCGTTGATTTGAGTCTTAGGTCAAGATAAGGCTATGCAAAACTTCCTACCGCCGGTTGAGTAGTCATTAAGGGCTGTTTGTAACAGCGATTAATTTTGGGCGAAATAATATTTACTGCGTTTACAAAGAGTTATTCTCTTCACTCAATGTGACTCGCATGCTGGCAGAGTATCTTTGCCTAGGTGATAACCTCTTCTTCATCAGCGGCACTATTGAGTGATACCAGCTAAAACGGCGACAAATTATAGTCAGCTTCCTTTTACAAAACGTAAAAATAAACTAATTTATTTATTATACATGACCCGCCATCACATTTACTTTCGGATTCCGTCATCTCTTGCATTCGTTTCTTTCTCCGTCCATTCATGGTCCACGACGGTTTTCGAACACTTTGCGTGTGGTCTCGGCTGTTTATTAAGGACTCTGTTTATTAAGGGTTTTTTGTTAACGGTGAAGAATGCTGGATGGGTAGACTGTCGTTTCAATATTAAAGATAGCCGAGCTAAGAGGCCCGTTGTTGAACTAGAGAAGGAAATTGGGAAAGGATCGAACCATTGTCTTGCTTACTGATAGTCTGTGTCATTAGCCGCCATACTACCCATCCCGAGAATCAAAGGAAAAATAAAACTCAATATTTCTAACAAAAAAGCACACAAATAGATAAATTAAATAAGCTAAAAAATGTAATGAAACAATCGAACAGCCTCTATAATCTATTGAGCGCCAATTAATTTGGCTTCAAATATCCAACTTGGTGTGCGCCACCAGGTGATCCGAACGGGAGCCAAATATCTTTCGAACCTTCTGCTTAAACAAAAACCAATATGAAGCTCTGGTCGTTGATCAATCCTTGAGGGATGAGTCATGCATTCGAATTCATTAAGCATCGTTTGCGGGTGAATGAAAGCATATCTGGCCTTTACAATGACTCGCGGTTATTTACCAATGTGTCGTGTCAGTCCTACTCTAATACCAGACAAGACTGGTAGCAATTTTTGACCCCGGAGGGATGGAAGGCTTGTTGGGTCATGGGTACGAGGTTTGATTCCACGTGTGTTGCAAGGTGCGTCGGACCACTGTGCCACACGCGCTCTTTGCACAAATAGAAAGTAAAAATAGCTACAACAAGTGATTATCTTACACAGCAGTTCCCTCGCAAAATGTAATGGTAAAAATAGCAACAGCAAACAGCACTAAATTAAATCACCTCAATCCAGTGGCCGTTGAATCTGTGCCCTCTTGTTTAAGGCAATATGTGTATCCATAGCATCCACTGAAAGATGTTCTTCTTAGAACTTTACTTTATCACTAAGAAAAATAATAAAAAAAAGATAGCGTATCATCAAAATTAAGTAGAAGTGGTGGGAAATAAGAGTCATCCTAGGATATATGGTCGACTAGACAGGTGAGGATAAGTGTTGGGCGGGTGAGATCTGGCCCAAATATTATAACTAATGCAACTCTAATCAGTCAGAAAAGCTGCTGAAATGTAGAAAACCCTAAGACCGATTTTGTCCATTTTTGCGCGCGCACAAGATACTTTGGGTCCGAGTTTCTCACCAGCACAACCTAATTCTGAAGCAGTCTTGGTTTGCAGGCCTAACGCCTAATTCTCATCCTGTTGCTGAAGCATCAACCAGACCATCTCACGATTGTCTAGATATTTCTGGATCGTCCATGTAAAATTACTCCTAACAGCGCGTATGTGAGGGAATCGTCTCAGCCTACCGTACTTTACCTAATTTTTCCAATGGCTCCGCAATGCAAAATATACCACCAACAAAATAAGCTCTATCAACTCTCTGGGAAGCCTGGCAAGCCACCTGTGAGTATATCCACCTCCACGTTCAGAGCCTAGCAAGCTATACGTGTGCATCAAATATGCTAAACATAGTTAAAAAAAACGGGCCTCATTCCTCTGACCCCGAAAGATCCCCCAATTTCGCAGCGTTCGGTAGGACGAGTGCGGAGAGGCTGCTAAAATCTCAGAACCTATGGAAACTGCTTGGATCAAGAACTATTGCGACGATCTGTACTTACAACGCACGTACACTTGCATCCGACTCCTCGATAGAGGACTTGCTTATGCAAGCAAAAATGATAAGGTACGGTGTCATCGGCCTAGCCGAGACGAGACGACGCCACCCATTCAACGCTGTCTATGACACTGGAGAAGAATTGTTCCTAGCTACATGCGACAATAGAAGCGTAGGCGGTGTTGGCGTTTTCGTCAACACGAGTTTGTCCATGAACCTCGATTCATTCGAACAGCTTACAACCCGAATCGGACTTTTACGATTAAAAAGATGGGAATCAACACCGGCTTTGACAATCTTCGTTGTTTACGCGCCAACATCAAACTATGACGAAGAAGAAGTCGAAGCGTTCTACAAGGACTAGAAGAGGATCTACAGAGAAGGCCATGCATTCTTCAAGGTCATCATTGGAGATTTCAATGCGAAGATCGGACCAAGAAGATCGTCTGAGGAACGTCACATTGGGACCCACGGATTAGAATGGAACGAAGAGGGTGAGCTGCTTTCTGAGTTTATCATGGCGACCAAGACCATCCATGGTAACTCGCAATTCCACAAGCCTCACCGTCAACTATGGACGTGAGAATCTCGTAATGGAGAGTACCATAACGAAATAGACCACATCATAGTAAATAGAAGGTTTTGCCTAACCGATGTCGCTGTTGTCCCAAAATTTTACGCGGGGTCAGACCACCGTCTCCTTCGTGCAAGGTTTTATTTCTCACGAAAAATAGAAAAAGCCGCTAAATTCAAAAACCGAGGTCCCAAAGCCACCACAAACTGGGACTTGTTTAACTCATTAGGCGGCAGCTGGGAAGATGCCGCTGTCGACAACATCGACGAGGAATACGATCGGCTTATTCAACATCTTCAGGTTAGCGCCATTAAAGTTGAGAGTTCGAAGGTCACCAAGAGACGTCTGTTTCCAGAGACTCTCGAGCTAATACGCCAGCGTGGAATCGCACGAGCTGCAGGCAACCGCGAACTAATGCCCGAGATGGCGAAACAATGCAGACAGGCGATAAAAGAAGATCTTAAAGAAAGAAGAGCAGCAGTAATGGTCGAAGCTACAGAGGCTGGGAAAAGCATTCGCAAAGCCCGCCGAAGCTTCGCCAATTACAAGAACAAGATGATTGCACTCCGACGCCCCGACGGAACAATAATAACAGCGTACAGAAAGGTAATGGAGAAAATCATCCACGATTACTACTCAGATCTCTTCGATAGCCACATCCTCCTGTCGCCTTATGAAATAAAAGAGGATGGATATGCTGTTCCACCGGTTCTCCCTTCCAAATTCCGACATTCCATTTTGTCGGTGAAACATCGAACAGCACCAGGTCCGTAGAGGGTAAGATCGGAACATCTGAAGAACCTTCGGCCAGTCCTCGTAAGCACACTGGCTGGGTTCCTCACACGTTACCTGTCTGAATGCAAGGTGGTCCCTACTCAATGGAAGACCAGCGAGACCGTGTTGTTGTTCAAGAAGGGCGACCCACGCGATGTAGGTAACTATCGCCCAATCTGCTTGCTGTCTGTCGTCTACAAACTTTTCACTCGAGTCATCCTAAACAGAATAGACAGAACACTGCACGACAAACAGCCGTGCGAGCAAGCAGGATTTCGAAAAGGATTTAGCACGTTGGAAAACACTCACACCTTAACAAGGCGTATTGAAGTATCGCGAGTGTACAAAAGACTGCTCTGTCTCACTTTCATCGACTTAGAGGAGGCATTTGACTCAACTGAGTTAGAAGCAGTCATGGAAGCCCTTGGAAGTCAAGGAGTTCCTACTCAGTACACAAAGATACTTTGTGAGCTGTAGAAAAATTTCACAACCAAGATTTCACCATTCTACAAAGATATTAACGTTGACGTCAAAAGAGGAGTTAGGCAAGGCGATACAATCTCCCCAAAATTATTTACAGCCACCCTCCAGAACGTCATGAGAACATTGGAATAGGATAATATAGAAGTGAAAATCGATGGTCGGCAGACACACCACCTTCGCTTTGCTGATGATATCGTTCTTATAACACCCGACATTAGCCAAGTGGAACGTATGCTTGCGGACTTTGATAAAGCGTGTGGAATGACTGGTCTTCGACTAAATCTAAAGAAAACGATGTTTATAAATAACGGGTTGGTTTCGTTTGCCCCAATCACGTTCAACGGATCGAATATCTCCAAATGCTCCATTTGTGTCTATCTAGGTCGGGAAGTCAATATGATGAACGACTTAGCTCCAGAGCTGAGCAGAAGGAAACGAGCGGCTTGGGGAGCCCTCAAGAGCACCGAGGATGTAGTGAGGAAGTCAAAGAACACCCGACTTTGTGCCCACCTTTTCGTCTCAACGGTTCTTCCTGCCCTAACGTATGCAAAGAACACTTAGTCACTGCCTAAGCAGCATGAAAATTCGCTCATTGTAGTCGAACGGACGATCTAGGAGAATCCCGTTGCACACAAGTAAGGGATGGAATCCGAAGCTCCGACCTACGTCAACGTTCGAAAATCAAAGGTGCCGTTCTATACGCCTAACAGTCGAAGACAAAGTGAGCCGGACACGTATTGCGTATGAGTGATAACCGATGGACAAGAGCTGTTAGTGACTGGATTTTTCGGGATATCAAGCGTACTGCAAGAAGACCACCGACCCGATACTCAGAGTTTTTCACGAAAAGCCTAAAAAGCAGATATGATGTTCGACGAGTCTCTAAAAAAAGGAGAACCCACTGGGCTACTCTTGCACGCGACAGGGAAAAATGGAGGATTTACTGGCGCCCGTTCGAGTCACTCGACGCTCATCGGAACTACAGGTGATACAGGCGGTGGCCTGTCGAAATATCGAGCAAGTGCTGCTATCCTTCCAGATAAGTCTGGTATCAATTTGTCGAACCCGAAGAAATGGAAGGCTTGGTGGGCCATAAGCGCAAAAGTCGATTCCACATGTGTGTCGCAGTGACACCTCCGACCACTACGCCACACTCGTCCTTATGTATATGTAGTGTAATTGCGCCTCTTTTATCCATTATAATGTTTCTTCTTAACCGAAAGGCATTGAGAAATTGCGTCACACGCAGACGGATTTTTACAACAGTGCTCTTCACATCGTAAATATGCTGCAGATAGCAGGTCCCTTGGGTTGCTCTTCAAATCGTAAATATGCAGCAGATAGCAGGTCCCTTGGGTAATAAATGGTGCTAGCCTAGAACAAGAGCCAAATAAAGAGCGACCTATCCGTCGCCATCACATGATTTCTGAGAAAGAATTAGACAAAAGGATATTAATTTTCCAACCCAGACCCTGTGTAGACTGCTGGCCAGTAGTAATTTACATCAAAATTTTTAAAAAATGTGTGAAATAACTTCCACGACCGACTTTCTATTAACCTCGGCATTGATCAAGTAATTCTTTGTATTCTTGTTGAGCAAACGCGAGGTGTTATTATTATTTTTTAATCACAAATAAGCTGACGTTTCGGCGAACTTCGCCTTCTTCAGAGCCTGGAAAGGTCAAGTTGACAGCAATCTACTCGGTCAAACGCCTCCATAACCAAACAAAGAAAACGCTAAACCGTCCACCGAAACAATTCGAGCTCGAATTTACAAGAAGCTCAGATTCAAATCCCACGTTTTATATGGCCGTGTCGATTCTTTTTATCCGTAGATTTATCCGTGCAACCTGAGCGGATGCATGTCATTTCATTAGGAAGGGTCACTTTTAATGGATTAAAAAAACAACTCCAGATTTGCCGAAAATTATAAAACGCAAGCTGTTAGAAGGAATATAGAATTGTTTAAGACCAGGAAGCAGTGGACATCGCCTAAGTTTTAACATTATCAGAAACGTCGAATTCCTTCAAGCACGAAAAAGAAGCTTCCAAATAAAAGATTCTTTTGGTTGAAAAGTTATAACCATTATAACAAGTAAAATACGGGAGAAAAATGAAGGCATCCCAGCAGCAAAAAGATTTGCAGACTGGAGGCTACACCAGCAGCTTACGCCCTCAGCATTCCAAGTACTATGTGTCAAATGAGAGATTAAAACAAATAGACTTATGTATAAAACGTACCTAAACGCGCTTCCAGAGTTAAGGAAGCCCGAGATCCTTCGCTCGCTTATTGTCACGCCGACCACACCTCAAATGAGCTCGAAGAAGAAACCCTTCAAGCACGAAAAAGAAGCTTCCAAATAAAAGATTCTTTAGGTTGAAAGTTATAACTATTATAACAAGTAAAATACGGGAGAAAAATGAAGGCATCCCAGCAGCAAAAAGATTTGCAGACTGGAGGCTACACCAGCAGCTTACGCCCTCAGCATTCCAAGTACTATGTGTCAAGTGAGAGATTAGAACAAATAGACTTATGTATGTAGGTATATAAAACGTACCTAAATACGCTTCCAGAGTGAAGGAAGCCCGAGATCCTTCGCTCGCTTATTGTCACGCCGACCACACCTCAAATGAGCTCGAAGAAGAAACGTTTAGGCCATATCAAGTATCAAACGTGATAGCTTCAGAGGCCCCTCTTGGCCTCGGCAACACGTCAAACGAGTTCGAAGAAGAAAAGCTTAGGCCATATCAAGTATCAAACTTGATAACTGCAGTTACCAATAAACTGTACAGAGGATCACCTCAGATTGCTTCGTGCTATCTGGCGGTCGTCAGTTGGCGGAAGTCCATGTAGCTAATCATTTCAGCTAGCAATATTCTTCGTTTTCAACGCATCTTTTTCGGCATGAGTTGACTTCATTTTCTTTTTCGTTTCTTATTTTATCAGAAAAACATTCCGATACCGTTCGGTTCTCAATCGAACCAACGGTTAAACGCCTCATGTATGTCATGCACTCAAATAATAAATAGTATAACCAATAATACAATACAACCCACTGTGATAATCGTTCAATAACTAATACATATTATACAGGGAGTGGAGCAGCGCAGTGACTGGAGGCGCTCTGCAGCGCACTAGGGATCGATCGTCCCTGACACACCAATTGTTCCAGCTGTCCTGGGTCGGCAAAGCACTACCGATCTTGTAGGATGGGATAGCAGCACTGGCTGGATACATCAGTAAGCCACCGTGTGTTACTGTAAAGGCCAGATATGCGTTCAATCACCTGCAACATTGATTAATGAAGTTGAATGCATGCCTAAAGGATTGATCAACGCCGAGAGCTTTATCCTTTATTCATAAACTGGAAGCCGCATAGTTGGAGTACAAAGAATGCATATCTGGCACAAATAAGTATGAACGGTGATCTACTGATGTATGAAGTTAGTGCTTCCGTCCTCACCGACAACTCTATTATCAGTCTGCTAAAACGGGCTGAATAAATGACTTTCTAAGCCTAAGGCGTGAAATCGTATCAAAGACCAAATGTCTGTCTAGCGTGGCATTCGAAAGAATATAAATTTTCATAGATTACCATTTCCATTTAAACATTAAAGTATGCCATAACTAACCAAACATTCAGTGGTCAAACAACTAGGTACCATCGACGATCTAATGGCATCGCTAACACGACTTAATAGGAAAATAATTCTTTCGAAACATTTGGGGTGTCAATTATACTTAGGAGCTACCACTCGCAAGACAACGTGCCGACCAATCGAAGGAGACAGCTGAAAGCCCTACTACATTTCAAATCCACATTCCACGAATAATTACCCAAATTGAAGCCGTTACTCTACCAATCCTCATTGCAAATAACAGCAAACAATGCACGGCCAATTGGGCTTACCTCATACAGGAATTAGATTTCGGCCATGTAAGCACGGCATCTCCATTCCAGAGCTCAAATGAATGCTCTGTAAAAGGCAGCGCTTCTAGTCCTGTCCACATACACAACTTTAATAAAGCACACATGCGTTATAGAAGTTCTAATTCTGTTTGCTGCTGAAGTCGCGCTGAGCTGAATTCGATCGAAGAGAGTGCACAATTCTGCGGGTGCTTTGGTAAGCAAACAATTAAAACAAACACTGGAAATCGATAAATATTTGAAAAGCCAAGCCTAACTTGATCACAAAGCCTCCGGCTTAAAACTAGCCCCCTGCGTTTCACGAGGATTAAACTAGGTACAACATTAGTCAGACGACATTGACTGCCAAGGAAAATCAATGTTTTCGAACAGGAAACCAGATGGCTAATGCAATGTAATGTTAATGAGCACTCGGAATGATCGAGATCCATTGGAATCCTCAAGCCATAATCCATCCGTGAAAGCTTAGCGAGCTATGATACGTCGTTAAATTCTTTTTAAAAAATAACGTCAAAACTGCGATTAGAACTATGGAAGCGGACAAGGTGCAACATCTCGGCAGGCGTTTCAACGTCGCCCCATGCATTCATCACGGCAGCAGAGTATAAAATGGCACACACAACAACGCTATAATAGTTGATTACGAGCATGTACTCAACAGAAAGTATTGAATACTTTTCATTTAATGTTAGCTTTTATTTCCTGCCTACTGTAACTTCTCATGCCAGGGAATGGCATGAAACGCGACAACAACGTTGGTGAGATATTCGTAAAACCTAGACACCGGGCTAAATTAAACCACGACTAGCCTTTTCGAGGGCTGGCGTGTTAAGGCGCCTCTGATGCCCTTGTTTTGAGTTTCGTTCAGCTACTTTTTATCTAACGCTGTCACTTGTCAAAGGGATTAATCTGTGCAACACAAATTGGCATTGCAGCCAGTGAAACCGAAGCTGTACTATAAATCACGTCTCTAGTTTTTATTTAACCCAATGGTTCTAAAGACAGTGTAACAAATAACAAGAAAGTGAGCAAAATGAACATTTGGAGCATGACGAAGGCTACAGCAAGGGCTAATGATCCTATCATTACTAATTTGAACGACAACGACTATGTGTTTAGGATTTGAGTAGCGCTCCTTTACGCCCTGGTTAACTAGCTAGCTTTAGTCAGCGTAATAAAAAAAGAGTTCTAGGTAGAAATCTAGCGCTGAGTTGCTAATGAATATCCTTGAGGTGCTGGAGTACTAGGACCCAGAAGCAAACCATCTTGACCCGAGATTTTCATTAATACATGTCCAGTAAAGATATAAGCAAATACACAAAACACATCGGATTCACCCTAGTAGGCGAAATGCCATTTCATAGAGCTCTTGAAACTAAAGAATATATTGGAAAGCTCGAAAAGCAACGTTCCGAATGAGATAAACTTCAACCATCATAAGCAGCAAATCTACCACTTACTGCTACTCCGGGATTCGAAGAAAAAATCTAGGACTGAAAAATACTTTAAAAGCTTTTCATTGTTAAATGTTCTGCTAAATGAAGAACAATTTCTTTAAAATAAACGGTTTCTTTGACGCGAACAAAGAAAAGCGAAACAATTTGTCTATAGCGCACTCAACGCGACGGCCAGTGTTCCAACTCCAACGCTGAAGCAGGAAGAATCGTGGACTCGAAAAGATGGACACAGATTCGAGTGTTTCTTACCCTCTTCGCAGCATTCCCAGTGCTCTTGAAAGCACCCGAAGCCGACTGACTCCTTTTGCTCAAATCTGGTGCTTGAAAAAGAGGAGTTGCGACTTGGTAGACTCGTAAGGATCCTCTTTTTTTATTATTGGCAAAGCTGACTGTTTCACACTTAAGAGTTGCTGCAGTTGAAAGTACTAGATCGTTTTCTGGCTCTTGGTTCCTGTACCCTAAAAGTTGAAGAATACGATCGATTGTCCAGCAGATTTTCATGTACTTGATGATATCAGCCAACGATGTCTTCCTGATAAAAATCTTTGTAGGGCAATTTTTGTTCATGACTTGTCTTATGTTGTGCTGCAACAAGCCATTCATCTACCAACCAACACATGAATGGGGGTGCATAAGAGGTGGAGCGTACATTGAATGAGAGAAACTGGGAAGGTCTTTTAAAAATACTACAACAAGTATTCTTTGTATGATGAGCTTACACGAGGTTGATAATAATATTGAAGAAAAAGAAGTAGTTATCAACGGACATTATCATTATATCCACCATCAGCATCGTGTATAAAAGGGTATTACTGAACGAATGTGCCTCATTCGAGAAGATGGACCCCTGAAGAAGACCTGACTCGACACGAAGGCGAAGCCGCCACATCAAGACAAAAAGCAAGTGTGGACCACCCACACGGATAATCCGCTCTGATGAAGACGAAGCCTTCGAAACGTTAGCCGATAATAAATATTATTATCAACCTCGTGTAAGCTCATCAAAGAAAGAATACATATTGATTAAGCACACCGAGGTACAAGGAAAGTCGGTTTCGAAACTACAACAAGTGTTGCGCGCTACACAAACGGTGCAAGAGTGGTCGCTTTGACACCTATAGGTGACACAGCAAGTGCAGCGAAAAATGAGGTGCAGACCACTGTTCAAAATCTCGAAATGAGGCATCTTTCGCAAGACTACAGAAGGGTTAGGTAACCGTACACTTGTAATATTCTCGTTTATTCTTATACATTTTTACTTGTCAGTTCACTAGTTTGCTAAATGTTGATAATTAAAGTTTATTTCTTGCATGACAGCTTGACAGGATTTAAATGTAGACTTGGGGCACCATGCTTGTACGCGTGCGTAATGGTTCATGTGAACACCTGATCTCTTCCAACGGGATCGCTTTACGTTAGTTTCTTGGAACAGATTTATTTGTCTAAGCTTCTTTTTCTTAAGCATCTGAAGGCCTAGATTTCTTGGAAAGTATTACACGCCTAGTCTTTTTTTTTAAATTGTTCAATAGTTACACCAGCCTAATTGCAAGGTTAGGCCTCCTACCACCAGAACTTTCAAATACGAAGTGAGTTCTCTTTATGGTAGTTTTTTCCAACAGATTTATTTATATAAGCTTTCTATTTATTTATGTATTCATATTCAACCCAAATCGGACGTTTACGATTAAAAAGATGTGGGTCAACACCGGATTTGACAATCTTCGTCGTTTACGCGCCAACGTCTAACTATGACAAAGAAGAATTCGTAGCATTCTACATGGACTTGGGAAGTTCTACAAAAAAGACCATACATTCATCATTGGAGATTTAAATGCCAAGATCGGACCAAGATGATCGTCTGAGGAACGTCACATTGGGACCCACGGATTAAAATAGAACGAACACGGTGAGCGGCTCTCTGAATTTATCATGGCGACCAAGACCATCCATGGTAACTCGCAATTCCAAAAGCCTCACCGTCAACGATGGACGTGGGAATCTCCCAATGGAGAGTACCATAACGAAATAGACCACATCATAGTAAATAGGAAGTTTTGCCTAACCGATGTCGCTGTTGTCCCAAAAAAACAGACAGGCGATAAAAGAAGATCTTAAAGAAAGAAGAGCAGCAGTAATGGTGGAAGATGCAGAGACTGGAAAAAGCATTCGCAAAGCAAGCCGAAGCTTCGCGAATTACAAGACCAAGATGATTGCACTCCGACGCCCAGACGGAACAATAACAGCGTCCAGAAAGGCAATGGAATGCGAAAGGAACCTGGTCGCTGCCTAACCAGCATGAAAGATCACTCAGTGCAGTCGAAAGGACGATGCTAGGAGAATCCCGTTGCACACAAGTAAGGGATGGGATCCGAAGCTCCAACCTACGTCAACGATCGAAAATCAAGGATGCCGTTCTATACGCCAAACAGTCGAAGACAAAGTGGGCCGGACACGTAATGCGTATGAATGATAACCGATGGACAATAGCTGTTAGTGACTGGATTCCTCGGGATGTCAAACGTACTGCGGGTAGACCGCCGACCCGATGGTCAGAGTTTTTCACGAATAGTCTAGAAGAAAGATATAATGTTCGACGAGTCCCCAAAGGGAGAACAAACTGGGCTACTCTTACACGCGACAGGGAAAAGTGGGGGATTTACTGGCGCCCGCTCGAGTTACTCGACGATCAACGAGACTACAGGTGATACAGGTGATTACGCAGGGTGACTAATACAATCGTCGTGAGACCACAATTTTTTCTTTTTCCACTGCTCCCATAAAGACAAAATCATCTGAATGTTGATTTGGGAGAAATGTTCATGGAAAAAGAGGCCTGCGTGTAATGATGGAAGAAATATGTAATACACTTCCTCGCATGCAAGCATTTACTTCTCAACTGCACTTGATTGTCTGCAAAATGACATTACCCTTCTTAATATTTCATTTAAAATGCACTACTAACAATACTGGAAAATCACACCATACCATTTCATAGACAAGGCTTCATTTACAATTTACTGTAGGAGGCCAATATGTGATACGGAGATCAAATCATACACTTGCTTGTCACTAGTGGCAGTATTCCGTGGCAGAGCCTAGCCAGGCTGACCTCGGTGTCGAAGGGAACCACAATGGCTCAACCGACAGGACACAAGGAAAAGAGAAAATGGAGATTGTGCCGGTATCCGCGCAACTACTGAAGACGGGATAACCAGGTATCCAAGCAATGGCAGGATGACAATACGACATTGTAGGAAAAATCTGTAATGGGTTCAATAATGCGCAAAAGCCTTTAGTAAACAGCGTAGAATAAGTGAAGAAACAAGGACCGACTAGTAATGAGCGGCAACAACTCAAAAGAGGTCAGCCATTTCTCAAATATTTCGCTCTCAAACCTACCACTCTTTTTCAAAACCACGAAGTCAACACACGTGACCCTTGCGGATTTTAATGCCGAAATTGTCAACAAACAGGAAAGAAACACAATAATTGACAATAATAATAATAATAATAACATCACTGAGAGCGCGTATGGTGCAGTGATCGGAGGCGCCCTGCAACACACTCGTGAAAAATCGATTCGCGCGGCCAATACCCCTCAAGCCGTCCATCCATCCGGGTCAGCAAATTGGTATTAAACTTGCCTGGGAGGATAGAAGCACTGGCTCAATCAGCTCCAAACGATGCTTAATGAAGTCCGATGCATGTCGCAACCCTCAGTGATTGATCAGCGCCGAGAGCTTTATCCTTTTTAATAATAATTTCAATTTATAACAATAATGACAATTAATAATAACAATAATTAATCATAATAATAATAGTAGTATAATAAATATTAATAGTAATAATATTCAATAATAACAAATAATAAGAACAATAAAAGGATAGAGGATAAAGCTCTCGGCGTTGATCAATCCCTGAGGGATGCGCCACGCATTCGACTTCATTAAGTATCGTTGGAGGTGAATGAATGCATATCTGGCCTTTAGAATGACTCGCGGTGGCCGGCCGATGTATCGAGCCAGTGCTGCTATACTCCCAGAGAAGGCCGGTACCAATTTTCCGACCCCGGAGGGATGGAAGGCTTGTTGGGCCATGGGCGTATTCCAAGTGCGCATCGCAGTGGCGCCTCCAACCACTGCACCACACGCGCCCTAATAAGAATAATAGTAAATAGTAAATAATACTAATTAATAATATTAACAATAGTAATAAACGTTAATAACTGCAACAATAAAATAGTAAATAATAATGATTAATAATAATAATTAGGAAAGTGGGTTCGACAGGGCGACACAATATCGCCAAAGCTGTTCAGTGCCACACTGCAGTGGATAATGAAGTCACTCGATTGGGATGAGAAAGGCATACGTATTGATGGAAAATTCCTATCAAACCTTCGTTTTGCCGACGACATTGTCATCTTCTCAAGAAGTACTAGCGAAGCAGAGATGATGATCAACGAGCTCAACGAAGCAGGGATAAAGATCGGACTTCGCATAAATCGAAAGAAGACGCAGTTCATGAAAAATCCATGGTGCGAAAGCGAAAAAATTGAATTTGGTGGTTTCCTCATTGCAGAGACCACCTCGTACGTATACCTTGGGCGATCAATGAACATGGAAAACAGCATGAAGGAAGAG
>MQTX01000575.1:0-19351 GCA_009735665.1 Angiostrongylus cantonensis | reverse complement strand
CAGGTGACATGCCGTTTTCGAGTTCCAGCTGGTCACTACGTCATTCTTCCATGTACTTTTGAACCAAATTCTGATGGTGAATTTCTTTTGCGTATCTACGTTAACGGAAGACTTCAGACCAGGTATCATTGTTAACTTCAATTCCGTTACTGAATGGATTCGTTTCATTTCTGTTTTACCACCATCTTTCTTTCTGTGTTTTAGCCGGCTACAGTAAGCTCGAGGTGCGCCAACGCTAACAGTGTTCGTTCGAATCTTTCGGTGATGGATGGTGACCCATGAACTTTTCACAAGTGCTTCTTGTGAATGGTTCATGAATTTAAAATGAGTCAATAAAGAGATTAACATCAAAACTTGTATTTCCTTGAACTGTTCAGCTTACACGATTCAAAATTTATAATATTAATCGTAAATAAGACGACTTAGGACGCATAAAAAGCTAGAAACTCTCGGCATTGATCAGCCCATGAGTGTTGCTCTATGAATTCGACTTCATTAAGCATCGTTGGAGGCGATTGAATGCATATTTGACCTTCATAATCACTCGCAGTGGCGCAAGGATATACCGAGTCGGTGCTATTATTCACCCAGACAGATCTGCTAGAAATTTGTTGATCCCGCAGGGCCGAAGAGCTTGAGGATCGATCCTATGTGTATTGCAGGGCCTCTCCAGCCATTGCACTACGCACGCGTAGAAGGCACATATTTAATACAAATATAGAATATTGTGGGGTTCGTGTAGAGTAATGGAATTGGTATGCGCGGTGAAACGTCTGTTGTTGTAAATGAAAAGACGCTGTGATAACAACGTCACGTTCGGTAATCAGGAAGGTAGGGCATAAACACAACTTGGGCGTTCTCGTATTACTTACGTGGTGCTTGAGGGGCCGTCATCACTAGTTGTGCGAGCCCCAGCACAATCACCATCTTTCGGAGAATTGCTGGTTAAGATATTGTGGTTCCCTCGGATTACGAGGAGAGCCTGGGCAGTCAGCCCCAGGTCGTCACCAAAACAGGCAGTCACCGCCCTTATGAATCAAGGAGAGATTTACCACCACACGACTCCGATACCAAGACGGTGACGGATCCTGGTATTTTACTATTAGCTAGGTTTCCTGATCGAAACGTCGGACTGGTTCTCAACCTGGGAGACCTTGCCAGGAGATGAATCCCCCGCTGTACATCGCAGTTCGACACCCAGGATCAATTCCTAACCACGATGAGGCGGTAAACTGTTAGAAGGTTTTTCGTATCAAAAACAATTATCACCAGTATCACCTGTAGTCCCGTTGGTCGTCGAGTAACTCGAGCAGGCGCCAGTAATTCCTCCATTTTCTCCTGTCGCGTGCAAGAGTAGCCCAGTGGGTTCTGCACGCTTTAGGGACTCGTCGAGCATCATATCTTTCTTATAAGCTCTTCGTGAAGAATTCTGACAATCGAGTCGCCCGTCTTAATGCAGCACGTTTGACATTCCAAGGAATCCAGTCACTAACGGCTCTTGTCCATCGGTTATCATTCATACGCATTACGTGTCCGGCCCATCTTATCTTCGACTGTTTGGCGTACAGGACGGAATCTTTTATATTTGATCGCTGACGCAGGATGGAGCTTCTTATCGCTTCCTTTACTTGAGTGAAACGGGAAACTCCTAGTATCGTCCTTTCGACTGCGCGTTCGATAACGCTGAGTGATCTTTCATCCTGCTTGCGTAGCGGCCAGGTTTCTAACGCATACGTTAGGGCAGGAAGAACAGTTGAGTCGAAAAGGTGGGCACGGAGTCGGGTGTTATTTGCTCTCTTCACTACATCCCCGATGCTCTTGAAAACTCCCCAAGCCGCTCGTTTCCTTATGCTCAGCTCTGGAGCTAAGTCGTTCATCATATTGATTTCCTGACCTAGATAGACATAACTGGAGCAATCGGAGATATTCGTTCTGTTGAGCGTGAATGGGGCAAACGAAACCAACCCGTTCCTCATGAACATTGCTTTCGTGAGATTTAGTCGAAGACCAATCTTTCCACACGCTTTATCAAAGTCCGCAAGCATACGTTCTGCTTGGGTAATGTCTGGTGTTATAAGAACGATGTCATCAGCAAAGCGAAGGTGATGTATCTGGCGACCAACGATTTTCACTCCCATATTATCCCATTCCAATGTTCGCATGACGTTCTGGAGGGTGGCTGTAAATAATTTTGGCGAGATTGTGTCGCCTTGCCTAACTCCTCTTTTGACGTCAACGTTAATATCGTTGTAGAATGGAGAAATTTTGGTTGTGAAATTATTGTACAGCTCACGAAGAATGTTTATGTACTGAGTAGGGATTCCTTGACTACCAAGGACTTCCATGACTGCTTCTACCTCAATTGAGTCAAATGCCTTCCGCAAATCGATGAAAGTGATACAGAGCGGTCTTTTGTACTCTCGCGATACTTCAGTGAGCCTTGTCCATCGTACTAAATCCTTTTCGAAACCATGCTTGCTCAAATAGCTGCCCTTTGTCCAGTGTTCTGTCAATCCTGTTTAAGACGACTCGAGTGAAAGTTTGTAGACGACAGACAACAAGCAGATTGGGTGATAGTTGCCTATATCGTCTAGGTCCACCTTCTTGAACAACAACACGGTCTCGCTGGTCTTCCACTGGGTAGGGATCTTGCATTCAGACAGGTAAGGTGAGAACGGCCGAGCCAGTGTTCTTACGAGGACTGGCGGAAGGTTCTTCAGATGTTCTGATCTTATCCTGTCCGGACCTGGTGCTGTTCGATTTTTCACCGACGAAATGGCACGTCGGATTTCTGAAGGGAGAACCGATGGAACAGCCATCCTCTTTTATTTCATATGACGAGACGTGGACGTGGCTATCGAAGAGATCTGACTATTAATCCTGGATGATTTTCTCCATTGCCTTTATGGACGCTGTTATTGTTCCGTCTGGGCGTCGGAGTGCAATCATCTTGGTCTTGTAATTGGCAAAGCTTCGGCGGGCTTTGTGAATGCTTTTCCCAGCCTCTGCAGCTTCGACCATTACTGCTGCTCTTCTCTCTTTAAGATCGTCTTTTATCGCCTGTCTGCACTGTTTCGCAAGCTCTAACTCTTTTTCGCGTTTGCCTGCTGCTCGTACGATTCCACGCTGGCGTATTAGCTCGAGAGTTTCTGGAGACAGACGTCTCTTGGTGACCTTCGAACTCTCAGCTTTCACGGCGCTAACGTGAAGATGTTCATTGAGCCAATCGTATTCCTTGTCGATGTTGTCGACAACGGCGTCTTTCCAACAGCCGACTAATGAGTTGAAAAGTCGCAGTTTGTGGTGGTTGTGGGACATCAGTTTTTGAATTTATCGGCTTTTTCTCCTTTCCGCGAGAAATAAAATGTTGCACGAAGGAGACGGTGGTCTGATCCCATATGAAATTTTGGGACAACAGCGACATCGGTTAGGCAATACTTCCTATTTACTATGATGTGGTCTATATCGTTGTGGTGCTCTCCATAGGGATATTACCACGTCCAGCGTTGAGGGTGGGGCTTCTAGAATTGCTAGTTACCATGGATGGTCTTGGTGGCCATGATAAACTCAGAGAGCCGCTCCCTCTGTTCGTTTCATTCTAATCCTTGGGTCCCAATGTGACATTCCTCAGACGATCTTCTTGGTCCGATCTTGGCATTGAAATCTCCAATGATGACCTTAAAGAATGTATGGTCTTCTCTGTAGAACCTCTCCAAGTCCATGTAGAACGCTTCGACTTCTTCTTCGTCATAGTTTGATGTTGGCGCGTAAACGACGAGGATTGTCAAAGCCGGTGTTGATCCACATCTTTCTAATCGTAAACGCCCGATTCGGATTGTAAGCTGTTCGAATGAATCGATGTTTATGGACAAACTCGTGTTGACGAGAACGCCGACACCGCCTACGCCTCTACTGTCGCATGTTCCGAGGAACAGTTCTTCTCCAGTGTCATAGACAGCGTTAAATGGGTGGCGTCGTCTCGTCTCGGCCAGGCCGATGACGACATACCTCATCGTTCTTGCTTGCATGGGCAAGTCCTCTATCGAACACTCGGATACAAGTGTACGTGCGTTGTAGGTGTAGATCATTACCATAGTTCTTGATTCAGGCAGCTTCCATTGGCCCTGAGCCTCTCCGTACTCGTCCTACCCAACGCTGCGAAATTGGGGGATCTTTCGTGGTTAGTGGAATGAGGCCCGTTTTTTTTTACTGTATTTAGCATATTTGATACCCACGTATAGCTTGCTGGGCTCTGAACGTGAGGACTGGTTATACTCACGGGTAGCTTGCCAGGCTCTCCAATAAAGCGAGAACGCACCAACACACGCATGCATGAATACGCCTAGTAAATACAGAAAGTGCCTGCGAAATTGGCGCAGCAGAAATAAGGAGTCCATCCCCTGGATCCACCTGCGTCGCAGGAAAGCAAAGACGCTTTTGGTCCGCGATAAACCCCTATCCGCCACTTGGGGACGCGCCACGTGACCTCCGAAGTTTGTCAGGAATACCAGCTGCCTCTAGTCCTAACCTTTGTCGACTATGAAAAAGCGTTTGATAGTGTCGAAACGAATGCGATCCTGTAAGCGCTTGTCAACCAAGGATTGGACATATCCTACATAAAAATTCTATCTGACTATTAATGGAACTGCATTACGAAAATACAGCTTTTCCATCGACCTCTTAGCTTATCCGTAGTTGAAGAGGTTCGATATCGCCAAAGCTGTTTAGTGCCGCATTGCAAAGGGTAATGAACTAACTCGATTGGGATGAGAAAAGCACATGTATTAATGGAATATCCTTATCAAATCCTCGTTTCGCCGATAACATCGTCATCATCTCAAGAAGTAACAGCGAAGCAGAGATGATGATCAACGAGCTCAACGAAGCAGGGATAAAGATCGGACTTCGCATAAATCGAAAGAAGACCCAGTTCATGAAAAACCCACGGTGCGAAGGCGAAAAAATTGAATTGGATGGCTCCTCATTGCAGAGACCACCTCGTACGTAAACCTTGGGCGCCCAAGAAGCGTGGAAAACAACACGAAGGAGGAACTAGACGGAAGAAGGAGAAAAGCTTGGGCCACATTCGGGCTTCTCAAAGAAGCCACTGACTAACTGAAGAACCCAAAAGTCAGCTCTCACCTTTTTGATTAAACGGTCCTCTCAGAGCTCTATTGTGTTGCAGAGACGTGGGTTGATACTTCAACAACGTCAAGAATTCTTCGCACCACTCACAGAGCGCTTGAGCGATGTCTTCTAAGACATAACCGGCACTCTCAATATCTAGCCGGAATGCGAAGCTCTGACCTTCGAAATCTGTCACATCTTCGAGATCCAGGAGAATATACATCGAGAGCGAAACATACATGGGCCGGTCACATAATGAGAAGAACAGACGACAGATGGAACAAAAGAAAAGAACAGTAGAGTGGACTCCAAGAGAATGCAAACGTCCCCTTGGGCGACCACCTACACGTTGGGCGGACGCTTTCGTAAACAAAGTTAATCAGCTGTACTCGCAGCTGCAGTTGTTTTACAGATCACGGTATGAGACTCGCAAGCGATACCATGCTCGAACAAGACCACCACCATGGACTACGATTGCAAGAGAAGGAAAAGAATGGCAAATGTGTCGGGGTCCACACAATTCGTGAAGACGTGAATTGGTGAGGACCAAGTATCCATGTAAATAAGTAACTAGTCCATTAGTTTGAATCAGTTCAAAAAAGTAAAAAAAAAGAATCAGTTCAGTCTACCATCGACATGGATCATCGGCTCTTCAGACGACGAAATATTAGCAGAATAAAAAAAATATTTTTTAACCTCGTGTAAATTTAACCTAGAAAGGACACATATAGCCCATTAGTATTCATACTTCTACTTTCGTAAGAATCGAGACTATCTCAAAGATCAACTTCGAACAAACACTACTTTTATCAACAAATCACAGATCTCTTGTCCTACATGGATAGCGCGCGAGCATTCTGAATCCTTAAAAAATGAACGATAGAAAAAGTGGCTCCAGAAACGGGGTTTTCCAAAGCCTCCTTAGTCACTTTCTATTAAAACATTCTAGCAAGAACTCACTCGTTACATCAAACATATGGAGTATCCGCCGTAGCCTTAGCATTCCCATTTATGGTTGTTTCTCTGGATAAGTGATTATGCATAGAAATGTTGCAGCTTCATTAAAGGCAACTACAAACTTTTTTATTTCTTAGTTCTTTGTCCTTTCTCCTTCTATTGGTGTTTCCAGAGGCGTAAAACTAGCCATAGCTGAAGGCGCGCTTAAATTTCATCTTAGGTAATCCATATGAAAAATTTTGAGCAGTGTTTGAAAAGATTTCGTTGATTCAAAAAGAACAATGTGACGTCGGTGGGAATTGCCTTGGGCCCAAACCCCTATTCAGGTCGACTGTCGCGTTTACTAACAAAATAAAACGTGGTTTTTATGGCTTGCACAACCCTAGTTTTTTCCCTGTTTTTTGGTAGATTTGATGAAGACAATAAGTGAGAAAGAGATCAGTGTAAAACGAATCATTCTACTTATGGAATGCAGAAAATGATAGAAGAAAAACAAAGGAATGATTTTTTTTTTGAAAAAAATGATTTTATGATTTTCTGTGATCGAAGAGCGATTCATCTCTTCTGATCAATTGACAATCTATGCCAATAATTTCATTTTAAGCCATGAGAAAGGCGTTTTTTATTGTTAAAAAACAAAAACTTCGATGAGTGAAGGGACAACTGAGCGCAGTAATGTAGCTGAGTCCATTAACAACTCAGCTTACGTCGCACTATGAGTTTACTGTTAAGCTGTTGCTGAACTATTCGTTTACATTATGTATTTTTTTCCTTGATGAGCTTACACGAGGTTGATAATAACGATAGGTTTGTTATCAACCTCGTGTAAGCTCATCAAGGAAAAAATACATATTGATTAAGCACACCGAGGTTCAAGGAAAGTCGGTTTCGAAGTATTCGTTTACAATTGAGAAGACGTTGATAACTGCTTGATAGCCTAAAAGTTTCTAAGCGCTACTCTAAAGCTGCTTTTTATGGATGAAAATTTTCAGTTCAGTTGAACTCTATGTTTGTAGCATCCACGCCGATATCGGAGTCGTCGACGACCGGTCCGTCGACGTTCTTAACACAACCGCCTTCGCCGACTGACACCCATAACTGAACTCGATCATCACAACCCTAATCGAGATTCGCGCAAACAACAAACACTTCGTTCCATCGTCAATCTATCTCATGGCTCACATTGTGACACTCACTTCTTATCGAATCGATTAATCGATTGCTTAAATATTTGTAGGATTTAAGTGACGTTGGTACTTCGGGCTGATGGAGAGCTCAGAGTTTCTTAAGCGCTATTATAAATAGACAGCAACCATCCTTTACATACTGAATCCTCAATACTTACCTATTAACAGGTGCTTAATACGACTTTTCGAACATAATTAGTTACCAGTTAGCAATATTTTTAACAGTGTTAATTGTTTTTTGCTGCCCACTAATATTTTTCACTACAAGGTATGATATGAAAGGCAACCAATATGATGCTGAGCCGTTTGTAAAATCTTAACTCCAGGCCAGATCGAACCGCGATTACCCTTTCCGGGTTCCTCATGTGTTATCCACTGCACTAAGCGATGTCCAAGTGTTGCGCTCCGACCGGCCTGATCCACAGATTATTTCCGTTGATGGCTGATTCTTGATAGCACCGTTATGATAAAAAACTGACTGAGAAGACGACAAAGTGAGAACTTCAGCTAGTGCAGTGGATAAGACGTGAGCCCCGAAAAATGTAATCACGGACTCGAATCTGCCCTAGAGCGCCAGTTTTGCAATGTTTCAGCATCATAGTAGTTGTTTTTCACATCAGAGCCGGCCGTAAAAAGTAATAATAGGTGGTAAATAAAAAGCAAATGATACTATTTTGCCTTTTTACTCTACACAGCCCTTGTTCCCATCTACTGTGCGGGTCACTCCGCTCTCTGTGTTCGACTTGTTTCCATGCATCCATTCTCCACGTTGACCTACGGCTTATTGTTAGCACTATAATTACTACCACTTCTGTAGCATTGGATTAGCTAAACAGTAATTTATCGCAGCTGTTTTCATTTCACATAGGAGGAGTTTGGTGTTAATAGGTTCACGACGAACGCATATGTAAAAAAAAAATCTCAGCATGCCCATAACGATTTCGTTATTCCTTAGTTTAACCTGATTTTTACCACATTTGGTAGAACCATCGTGATCTCTGGATTCTTGGATCTCAGTGAAAATTGGTTCCCCTTAAATCAATCCTCGTTTCTCTTTTAATTGCGTCTTTTTCAAAAATTATAAAATATTTTCAGGCGTCTTATTATAATATCTAATAAATGCATAGAAAGTGGCTATATTCTAGTTACTGATTTGATGTCTTTCTTCAATAAGGAGAAACGAGGTTGTTATTGTAGAATTTATTAAGATACATAGCTGAGGTTTCGGCGGTTTCGCCTTCTTCATAGCCGGGAAGGGACAAATTCAGATGCGATCTACTCAGCCAAACACTTTCATAACCCCAGTAGAAAAAACTTAACAAATAAATTTGTATTTGCAAGAAACAGCTTCATTTAAACACCTACCGTATATTTGTTGTAAGTATCGAAGTTAGTTGGTGGATAGCAGCGGCACAGAGTAATACATGGGCGAGGACTGTGCCTGCGTTAGGTCACTGGATTAGCCTGAGGTATGACGCTAGGTGAATAGCTTGTTTTAACAGTAGAGACAGTGATTGCGTGAGTTCGGGTACAGTCTATCTGATCTCTTGTAAAGCGAGACGAATACGTTGACGAAACGGGTGGACCGCTCTGCGTCCGCATAAAAGAACACCTAGTCGGCAAACGTAAACCAAACACTCCACCAGACGCGCATAGGATGCAGGAACATAAAGGAGAAGATTTTGAGGTAGAGGTTACGATCCTCGCGCAAGAATCGAGAACACAAGCGCGTAAAACTCTCGAGGCGTTCTGGACTAATTCCAAGAATCCGAAAATGAACCGCAAGGAGGAGTGTCTTGTCATCACGCGTGACCTGGCGCCATACTTCAGGCCAATCCAATGACTTGACCAAGGCACGGTCCTCGCCCATGTAGTACTCTGTGCGGCTGCTATCCATCAACTAACTTAGATACAACAAATAGACGATAGGTGTTTAAATGAATCTGTTTCTTTTGTGAATACAAATTTATTTGCTAAGTTTTTTCTGCTAGGGCTATGAAAGTGTTTGGCTGAGTAAATCGCATCCCAATTTGACCCTTCCAGGCTCTGAAGAAGGCGAAACCGCCGAAACGTCAGCTACGATTGTATTGTATGTGTGTTATGGCATGGCAGTAAACGTATGCTGTTTAACAACCTCGCGATTGCTGAAAGAGAAAACTGAATTCATAAATCGATGACTTAAAAGAAAGAAGGTAAGACAAGAAAAAACAAAAAAAAAGAAAACAAAGTAGAAAAAAGAGCTACAACTTAGCCCTATGTCAAGCCTGGCACTAGATTTTTTTAATCGTTTTTCCTCCTTTCTGTTAACAGAAAGCGGTTAGTTTTTTTTTCTCTGCTCATTATCTGTTTCTCTAATTTATTTTAGATTGTCTTTCTAATTTATTTCGACATTTATTTTTTTTTTTATTATTTTGATGGCTTTTATTTTATTTTTGCTCTTACTATTCCTTTTAATAGTGATCATCATTTCCCTTCATTAGCAAACCAACATTTACTGAGGGATAAATGGTGTCACATAGGAAGAACGTGACAACACTTCTTCTGACGTCATTTCGCCTAACCTTACTTTTTGTTCGTTCTCTTTTATCCCGCTCTGTATATCTTTTATCCCTCCTATGTTTTATCTCTTTTATTCCATTTGGTTCTTTTTTCCATGGTCGGCCATTGTACTGCAAGATAGCAAATGCTGGCAGTGAATTTCAATAGATAATCAATGCTGTGAATTTTCTATAGATCGCACAAATATTGCTGAACCACAATAGCACTTATAGTGATCGTTCTCATTTATAGGATGACAATGAGAATAATTCTGAGCATGCTGTTAAGCTGTTTGTCATACGCTCATCTGGTAGATGTAAGTTAATGATTTTCGAATAACTCGTTTAATGAACTTCGATTTAACACTGTTTGTTTAATTCCTCAAACACAGGATTGTTCAGAAACTTTGGTGATTCCTCTCTCTATGACAGTTTGGACTTCTCTAAATACCTTTAAGATATCAGAATGTTGACATTTTATTTATGATAATACCAACGACACTCAGATATTTGCAAAACTCCGGATCACTGGTGTAGGTGTCTACGGTGGTGAACGAGCGCGCTATCACCCTTTCCCGGGACTAACGCGTTCACCACCACACCATGCTGGTCTTTCGCTTCGCCTGTCTATCGGCTTGTTACTCTCCGGAAAGGACAGTTCATTCCCCACCACAGACACCTACGGTTAGGAGTTTTGCAAATATCTCAGCATCGTTATGGTTATGTCACAAATAGTACCCTGCCGTGATAACTAGTAAAAGGCAGTAAATAAAAACTCAACATTGTGAATTTCAACTAATATTATTTTTTAATAGTTTCTTGTTTTTTTAATTTAGAAGTATTCCCAGTGCAGCACGGATTCATATCAAAAACGATGCTCTTCAACTTCAACAATGGTGAGATATTTGCAAAACTCCGGACCGCAGGTGTCTGTGGTGGGGATGAACGCGCTATTGTCCTTTCCGGGGACTAACGCGTGCACAACCACATCATCCGATCCTCTAATGATTTCGACTACAGCCTCAAATTAACTGGGTTCGTTGCTGATTTTGGCTCCATAGATTAGTCCCGTTGACGGGTGTTTGCTAATGGCAGCGATCGATAGAACTAGCCTGAAAATCAGGCGAGAAACGAGGAGCCCGCATGGTATGGTGGTGAACGCGTTACTCCCCGGAAAGGACAATATCGCGTTCGTTCCCACCACAGACACCTACGGTCCGGAGTTTTGCAAATATCTCAGCATCGTTCGAGTTATATTGTTACTATTATTTTTAACACCGTTAATGCTACTTTGTTATTAGTACGATTGATTTGCTAATTAGCGTTATAGGTTTTTTCTTTTACTTTTGTAATATTCACCATCCATCCAGGTAGGTATCACTTTTCTTCATCTTCCGTATTCTAAGTCTTAGAAGAAGTCACGCTTCAGAAGCTGACTGAAGGTTCGCTTAGCATCCGTAGCAACTTCAATAAGCCAACGAAATACTGTGATGTGTACGATGAAGCGAACTACTGTCATCAGGTTTGTATACTATTAGTTTCTTCACAACTATAGAATATTCCAATCTTTTTACTGAAGGATAATATGTATATGACCACAAGGATACTGAGATATTTGCAAAACTCCGGACCGCAGGTGTCTGTGGTGGGGAATGAACGCGCTATTGTCCTTTCCGGGGACTAACGCGTTTGCTAATGGCAGCGATCGATAGAACTAGCCTGAAAATCAGGCGAGAAACGAGGAGCCCGCATGGTATGGTGGTGAACGCGTTACTCCCCGGAAAGGACAATATCGCGTTCGTTCCCACCACAGACACCTACGGTCCGGAGTTTTGCAAATATCTCAGCATCGTTCGAGTTATATTGTTACTATTATTTTTAACACCGTTAATGCTACTTTGTTATTAGTACGATTGATTTGCTAATTAGCGTTATAGGTTTTTTCTTTTACTTTTGTAATATTCACCATCCATCCAGGTAGGTATCACTTTTCTTCATCTTCCGTATTCTAAGTCTTAGAAGAAGTCACGCTTCAGAAGCTGACTGAAGGTTCGCTTAGCATCCGTAGCAACTTCAATAAGCCAACGAAATACTGTGATGTGTACGATGAAGCGAACTACTGTCATCAGGTTTGTATACTATTAGTTTCTTCACAACTATAGAATATTCCAATCTTTTTACTGAAGGATAATATGTATATGACCACAAGGATACTAAGATATTTGCAAAACTCCGGACCGCAGGTGTTCGCGGTGGGGTACGAACTCGCTATTACCCTTTCCCGGGGCTAACGCGTTCACCACCACACCATGCAGGCCCTTAGTTTCGATTGTCTCTCAGCTAAAATATGTATATGTATATTATGAGAAGATTATCCACTAAGAGTCATCAGCAACGATATGGAGACGTTTCGCTGTTATTGTTGCTGTTTAAAATTTGAGTAAAAAATCATTGCTTTATTTTTTTCCATTGATTTACGATCTTGTGGACTGAGGGATTTTCGCTGATGCTAAACAGCGACGTATACTAGGACTTTAATACGAGAAGAGCCAGCTAGCTTAAGAAATGTTTCGCTTCTAAGAAAGCCGAACTAATACGTAAAATTGTGCCCACGCAAAGTATGGCCATATCTCTTTGCTTTCCTTCTCTGTGTATTCACTGAAACCAGACAGCCTTGTTGTAAAGCCCACTTGGCAGTTCTAATTCACAACATGAGCGAAGAATTTCGGTGTACGACTAACTTAATACGATTACTAAAAAGATCGTAGGTGACAGAAATGATGCCTACATTATTCTGTTAACCTTGTACATTTCTAGATTGTCGTTGATCGACGCCTGACGCTGGTCGCAGTCTCATTCAAATGTCGTTGTCCGACTGGGTGGCGGTGTCCTTCAAATGTGGACGACACCATCGCTTACACAGAGTGCTTGAAAAGTTTTCTCATCAGTATTTTTATTCGCTTTTACTATTATTTAATGTTAGAAGATATATAAAGGATAAAAGGATAAAGATTCGGAGTTGATCAAAGCCTGAGGGATGCGCCATGCATTCGACTTAATTAAATGTCGTTAGAGGTGATTGAATGCATATCTGGCCTTTACAATGACTCGCGGTGGCCTGCCGATGTATCGAGTCAGTGCTGCTATTCTCCCAGACAAGTCTGGTACCAATTTGCCGACCCCGGAGGGATGGAAGGCTTGGTGGGCCATGGGCGCAGAGATCGATTTCACGTGTGTGTCGCAGTGGCGCCTCCAACCACTGCGCCACACGCGCTTTTTAAATTGTATACCAGCTATATAATATTGATGAGCTTAGTTTCTAAAAAGTATTTTTGAAAGCAGAGAATATTTTAACAGTTTTCTACATGACTGACCTGACACGAAGTTGGTATAAGAAACTTTATTCGGGTAGCGTTTACTAGCGTCGCCTTCTTCGGAGCCACGGTGTTTTGATCAAAGGAATTTACTGCTTAGAAATCAATGTAGGATCTCAATTTGTATTTTTAAAGGGCTATATCACAGCGCAAAATAAACTTTCTTAGTTGAAATGAAAATACTAGGGTCTATACAGCCCTTTCAACGAGAAAAAAAATCCATCCATACAAGTTGCGCAAAACTTCGGACTTCTCGAGGCGGTGAATTCGCCGCAGGATGCTTCGGCCTCAATTACTTCATGATTTTCGAATGAAGATAAGAGCAGATTTCTTTGATGATAATCCAATTAGTCCTTGTTTATGTTCTATTCATTCGTGCCTTCGTCAACTTTCTTTTAGCGGCCGAAGTGTGTTTAACGTAGCAATCACAGAGCTCCTACTATAGTACTAGATAGCACAAGATTAGGGAGAAACTAGTAAAATTTCGAGCCAAATTAAAACTAGAACTTATTAAGGAGCAAAAATGCCAAGTAAAAGTTAAAAATTCAGGTAAACTATTTAATATGACGAAAGACGGTGATTTTTCAGGTGTCAATATGATACGAGGAAATTCTGGCACAAATGTCAAATGCGTTGCGTACAAATCGAGGAGGACGACGGAGAACAGTAGAAGATTCTTACGTGAACAGTCTTCAACAACAAGTGACCTCTGAAACAATTTCTGCCTTGGAATGTACATAGTAGAAAAATATTTTAAGTGATCTGGTGGATATAATGAAACAGTTTAGTGCTCATAAGTGATATCTTAAGAGAGCAAAAGATTGATAGTATGAATACTTCAGCTTAGACGGAATTAGTGCAGTGGTCAGAAGCGCCTTGTAATACGCATAAGATCGATCCCCGAGCTCTATGCTCACCAAGCCTTCCATACCTCCTGGATTGGCAAAATAATACTACACTTTTTCTAAGAAGTTAGCAGCACTGGCTCCATACATCGACAGGCATTGTAAAGGCCAGATATGGATTTAATCACTTCTAACGATGCCTAATGATGTTCATAGGGGAGTTAATGCATAGCTCATCAATCAGGAATTGATCAACGCCGAGAGCTTTACCCCTTCCATCCTTTATGAAAAAGAACCCATATAAATGATTCCAGCTATCCTCTGTAGATGTGTGCTATTAGCATCGCGTTTGTTCCCTACTGCAGACACCTGCGGCCCGGAGTTTTGCAAATATCTGGGCATAATTGTGGTTGAATTTCGCATTATACCTTGCCGTAAAAAATAATGGTAGGCAGCAAAAAAATCTGAATGAAAACCGAACACTTCACCAGGCGCGCATAGGATGCAGGAACATAAAGGAGAAGATTTTGAAGTAGTCGTCAGCATCCTCACTCACGAATTGAAAACACCAGCACGTAAAACTCTCGAAGCGTTTCGGATCAATTCCAAGAATCCGAAAATGAACCGCAAGGAGGATGTCATTACGCGTGGCGCCATACCTCAGGCTAATCCAATGACCTGACACGGGCACATTCCTCGCCCATACAGTACTCTCTGCGGCTACTATGCACCGACTAACTTAGATACAAGGAATAAACGGTAGGTGTTTAAATGAATCTGTTTCTTTTGCAAATACAAATTTATTTGTTAAGTTTTATCTGCTGGGGTTATGAAAGTGTTTGGCTGAGCAGATCGCATCTCAATTTGACCCTTCCAGGCTCTGAAGAAGGCGAAACCGCCGAAACGTCAGCTATTGTATCCCAATAAATTCTATGATAACGTCGTGTCTGCTTATTGAAATAAAACAGCAAATAAAAAGTTAGTGTTATGATTTCTCTCATTTACATTAAATCGATGGATATAAACACACATCAGCAAGGAATAGCATCGTTGACGGCAGCCATTCAGCATCTGCACTGCACTGGACGAAATCGAACTGAGCTCGTTATGGGAGAACAGAAAACGTCTTTTTTAGTGGTCCTTCGGTGATCCGACTGCATCCCTACCATAAAGAGCCTACTGATGTCACTAATTTAAATTTTTACTCAATTTGTTTCTATGGTACGGACTTCTTTTGTTATGGACCTTATGAAGTTAGTCCGACTTGGTTGCTCCTTTTTGTCTCTTTTTTCATATGTATTCTTTCTTTGATGAGCTTACACTAGGTTGATAATATGATATAGCGATGATATATGTTCGGAAGAAAAAGAAGTAGTTATCAACGGACATTGTCATTACATCCACCATCAGCATCGTGTATAAAAGGGCACCACTGAATGAGTGTGCCTCATTCGAGGAGATGGACGGCTGAGGAAGACCTGACTCGACACGAAGGCGAAGCCGCCACATCGAGACGAAGAACAAGCATGGACCATCGACTCGGATCATCGGCTCTGATGAAGACGAAGACGTCGAAACGGTTTCAAAGTCTTTTTTCATAGTTGACGGAGGATGAATAACTTCAGTAGCTTTTTTGTTCAGCAATCGTGAGGTTGTTATACAGCATACATTTACTTCCATGGAAAAACACACAACACAATACAACACAACAGTAGCTGACGTTTCGGCAGTATCGTCTTCTTCAGAGCCTGGAAGGGTAAACTGATATATTTTGGCTCTGAAGAAGGCGATACTGCCGAAACGTCAGCAACTGTTGTGTTGTATTGTGTTGTGTGTTTTTCCATGGAAGTAAATGTATGCTGTATAACAACCTCACGATTGCTGAACAAGAAAACTACGCATTCATATTCCAGTGCCGAGGTTAATAGAAAGTCGAACCTGGGAACTGTTACAATTACTTCAGTGTTGTCGAAAATATAAACGCTTCGTGGAACTTCATTTCTCATCGATACAGAACTGAACTGCAACTCCTTCCAACGTACTTTCGGCACTGCCCATTGCCCTTTGCACTTTTGAAACGATTGCATTTTCTTTTCGAAGGTTTATTTCTCCTCAAAGAGTTTTGTCATACTTTTTACATACGATCGATAGCTTCTCTGACAAATTTCTTTCGCTAAGTGACCTCTCACTGGGCGCGTGCGGCGCAGTGGTTGGAGGCGCCACTGCGACACACACATGGAATCGATTCCTGCGTCCATAGCCCACCAAGCCTTCCATCCCGCCGGGTCGGCAAATTGGTACCAGATTTGTCTGGGAGGGTAGCAGCACTGGCTTGATACATCGCTGCGCCACTGCGGGTCATTGTAAAGGCCAGATGTGCATTCAATCACCTCCAACGATACTTAATGAAGTCGAATGCATGGCGCATCCCTAAGGGATTGAACAACGCCGAGAGCTTTATCCTTTTTATCCTTTAAGTGATCTCTTAGAAGAGCCAATTTATACACTTAGTTAGGACCTACTAAAACTGACTTTTGGGCGAATACCACTTACTTGCAAAAGAGATTGCTGCTGGTGAGAAGAGTGCAAAGATACATGCCATAATAAGGGTGCTATGAAAAGTTTTTGTTGCATAAATAAAACTACATGAGTTCCCCGGCAGACAGCTTCTGGGGACCGACGCTTACGCCCATGTATTCGCACCGGCTAATAATTTACACTTTGCCTCGTACCGCATGTGTGCCCGATTTGCCCTCACAAGGATTACTTTACTTGCGTACATTTCTGGGCAATACACTATACAATACTGCACAATACTGTAAGCTATTTTTGTCACAAAAGAAACCGATCTTAGTGGAGTTCGGAGCGCAGGATGTCGCTACATTCGCTCTTATTCAACAGACTGACGACCGAAAGATGTGATGTGGTCCTATTCAGTGATCTACAGATGTTTTCCAAGGCAACTACTGGATTTTATCGAGTTTTTCCAATGCAGGTTCCATAACAAGAGTGGGCCATGATAAGCTGTTTTCTACACTTAATAATATGCAAAGAGTCTCTTAAAACTCTCGGTGTTGATCATCCTTGAGGGATGCGCCATGCATTCGACATCATTGGGCATCGTTGGAGGTGATTAAATCGAGATCTGACTTTTACGATGACTCGTGGCGGCGCACCGAATTATAGAGCCAGAGTGCTGCTATTCTCCCAGACAAGTCCGGTACCAATTTTTCGACCCCGGAGGAAAGGAAGGCTTGGTGAGCCATGGACGCGAGGATCGATTCTACGCATGTGTTGCAAGGTGCCTCTAACCACTGCGCCATAAACACACCTAGTGTATTCATGTGTAACAGTAAATAATTGCAATAACTAAATACAGCTTTCCATCCTTGCATGGATTTAATAGCTTTTACATAAAATCTGAAATCTGAAGAGTCTTTGTAATGAGCAATCTTCACATAAATCTTTTAATTCCTACTCACGATAAATGATCTTCAGGTGGATTCTCGCGCAGGTGATGTAGACTTGGAGTGAAGTATGCTGAAGCATTCAATGGGTTAATATTTCTCACAGCGGCTACATCTACTTTGAGCCATTCCTGTAGGCAATGCAGCATATTTGAAATCTTAGAGCCCTCTGATGGTCTTGAAACAGCGAATGCACCGTCTCCATTCTTTCCAATTCCTAGTGCCGCTTCCTTCAAAAAAGTGCGAAGTCGGCGGTGTTGAAGCTCTCCTACATCTATATAACACATGTGGGCGTTCAACTTGACGTTATTCATTTTGAAAAAGTTTCTCTATACTCTGAATTTGTTCAAAAGAAAAAAACCCAATACGTGTGAGAGTCGACCGCATAAAAAGAAGAATGAATGAGAGAAAGTGAAATAGAAAGAAGAAAGTGATTAAGGAAGGATGACGATAACCCCATAAGGTAGAGTACTGCATAGCTTTCTCGTCTTTTAAAACATTCCACAGAATTGATAGAACAACAGCTTTAATTTCTTTGATAAACTCACAGAAAGGTCCACCAATTTGCTGGCTCATTGAGCTGTCAATTTTTGCACCTGTGTATCCATCTTTGGTTCTAATTAACAGATGCTCGAAGGAAAGTAGATGCCTTTATCTTTTTGAACAATCATATCACAGCTCTTAACTAAATTTATGATTTAAACTGATAACTACAAAACCTGGAAGTTTTGAGATAGATTTTATCGAGTTTTTCCAATGCAGGTTCCATAACAAGAGTGGGCTATGATAAGCTGTTTTCTACACTTAATAATATGCAAAGGGCCTCTTAAAACTTTCGGTGTTGATCATCCTTGAGGGATGCGCCATGCATTCGACATCATTGGGCATCGTTGGAGGTGATTAAATCGAGATCTGACTTTTACGATGACTCGTGGCGGCGCACCGAATTATAGAGCCAGAGTGCTGCTATTCTCCCAGACAAGTCCGGTACCAATTTTTCGACCCCGGAGGAAAGGAAGGCTTGGTGAGTCATGGGCGCAGGAATCGATCCAACGTGCGTGTCGTAGTGGCACCTCCAACCACTGCGCCACACGCGGAAATTTTATAAATAAGATGCAAATCTTCTTGCTTTAACGAAATAAAAAATTGATCCTTTGTGAAATTTTTATTTTTAAACAGACCTAAAATAGAAATTAGTTACTTGAGCGGTCGGCCCACAAGAGTTTGCTGAACCGAGCACATTACCCATTCTTTTCTTTCCCTCGAACTGCCGTCCGTGCTTGTTGTTTGATTCAAGCATAGTGGCAGGTACGAGGCTCGTACCATGATCTGTGGAACAACTGCAACTGCGAGCACAGCTGACCGAATTCGACGATGCCTCGTCCAGATATGTCCAACACGATAATGGTGGCACTTCAGAACACAGCGGCACCAATATTTTTTTGTGCATTTGGTAAGTCTGCCTTCTGTTGATTCGACAAAGCAACGACTCCACAGGAATACAATAAATTTTTTACGATCTGTTCGTATGGATTTTTTTCTGTATGAGTGTATTGCTGAGTAGTGTTTCACGGCAAGTTTCATTGGCTCTCCAGAATTCCTTTATTTTTCAAATTTTTGTGATTATGCTGTGCAGTAGTCAGCGCTGCTATTTTAGGCACCTGGTCGAGCACCACTTTTCGCTCCATGGTCAGGCAAACCACACCACAAAGTCCCAAACTAGGCGGAGAGGATAGAGGATACTGACATGGCATTACTGCAAACCCTCCAGTATGTATTTCATTCAACGGTCCTGAATAGACGAATGCAGAGGATGCCACCGAGAGATAAGTGCATGCTAAGCACGTTATTCTTATG